>JBAPLH010001785.1:0-19956 GCA_037897445.1 Ceriops zippeliana | reverse complement strand
ACATTAGAAAGTCTCAGTATTTAGGGATTAAACCACTTAACATTACTACAAAAAGCAATCCAAGATGAATGACTCATTTCGTTGATGGAATTAAGACATTTAGAGTTTTAAACGTGTTTAGACTTGTTAGTTTTAATTAATATACTAGGTAGTTTAACCACAAATGTTCATTTCATGATCACTTTATCAAAACGTGTGTTTGGAACCAAAAAGGGAGCCTTGCTTACTAGAAATGATAGGGGGGACGCTTTATTTTGGAATTTAAACAATTAATATAAAAAGGGAATGCTAATCAAGATCAAGGACACCATTGTTTTTTTTAATTGAACAAATTCATGGTATAAATGGTTCATGGACATTGTTTTGCAATGAATATTGTTCTTAGTAAGGACACAAAGATAATTTCATGGTCATTCCATGAAAAATAGTCCTTGCAACAAAAAGAGGAGCATGATTACAATAGGTCATTAGAAAGTCTCATTATTTAGGCATTAAACCACTTAACATTAGTACAAAATGAAATCCGAGAAGAATGACTCATTTGGTTGATGGAAGTAAAGACATTTAGGGTTTTAAAGGTGTTTAGGCTTGTATGTTTTAATTAAGATACTAGGTGGTTTAACCACAAATGTTCATTTCATGATCACTTTATGAAAACGTGTGTTTGGAACGAATAAGGGAGCCTTGCCTACCAGAAATAATAGGGGGGACACTTTATTTTTGAATTTAAACAATTAATATAAAAAGGAAATGCTAATCAAGATCGAAGACACCATTGTTTTTTTGAATTGAACGAATTCATGGTATAAAAGGTTCATGGACATTGTTTTGCAATAAATATTGTTCTTAGAAAGGACACAAAGATAATTTCATGGTCATTTCATGAAAAATAGTCCTTGCAACAAAAAGAGGAGCATGATTATCATGAGGTCATTAGAAAGTCTCATTATTTAGGGATTAAACCACTTAACGTACTAAAAGCAATCCAATATGAATGACTCATTTGGTTGATGGAAGTAAAGACATTTAGGGTTTTGAAGGTGTTTTAGACTTATATGTTTTAATTATTATACTAGGTAGTTTAAACCACAAATGTTCATTTCATGGATCTCACTTTATCAAAACGTGTGTTGGAACCAAAAAGGGAGCCTTGCTTAACAAAAATGATACGGGGGACACTTTATTTTATAATTTAAATAATTAATATAAAAAAGAAATGCTAATCAAGATCAAGCACACCATTGGTTTTTTGAATTGAACGAATTCATGGTATAAATGATTCATGGACATTGTTTTGCAATGAATATTGTTCTTAGAAAGGACACAAAGATAATTTCATGGTCATTCCATGAAAAATAGTCCTTGCAACGAAAGGAGGAGCAGCATTACCATGAGGGCATTAGAATGTCTCATTATTTAGGCATTAAACCACTTAACATTAGCACAAAATGCAATCCAATATGAATGACTCATTTGGTTGATGGAAGTATAGACATTTAGAGTTTTAAAGGTGTTTAGACTTGTATGTTTTAATCAAGATACTAGGTAGTTTAAGCACTAATGTTCATTTCATGATCACTATATCAAAAAGATTTTTTAGAACTAAAAAGGGAGCCTTGCTTACCATAAATGATGGGGGGGACAATTTATTTTGGAATTGAAAAAATTAATATCAAAAAAATGCTAATCAAGATCAGGGACACCATTGGGTTTTCGAATTGAATGAATTCATGGTAAAAATGGTTCATGGACATTGTTTTGCAATGAATATTGTTCTTAGAAAGACACAAAGATAACTTCATGGTCATTGCATCAAAAATAGTCCTTGGAACAAAAGGAGGAGTATGATTACCATGAGGACTTAAGAAAGTCTTAGCATTTAGGGATTAAACCACTCAACATTAGTACAAAAAGCAATCCAACAAAAATGACACATTTTGTTGATGGAAGTAAAGACAATTAGATTAGTAAAAAAGGTTTTTAGACTTGTATGTTTTAACTTGTATAAATTAAACTAGGTAGTTTAACCACAAATGTTCATTTCAGGATCACTTTATCAAAACGTGTGTTTGGAACCACAAAGGGAGCCTTGCTTACCCAGAAATGATAGGGGGGACACCTTATTTTGGAATTGAAACAATTAATATCAAAAAAATGCTAATCAAGATCAAGGACACCATTGGGTTTTGGAATTGAATGAATTCATGGTATAAATGGTTCATGGACATTGTTTTGCAATGAAT
Source organism: Ceriops zippeliana (assembly GCA_037897445.1). NCBI lineage: Eukaryota > Viridiplantae > Streptophyta > Magnoliopsida > Malpighiales > Rhizophoraceae > Ceriops > Ceriops zippeliana. Next base: position 17,713 of record JBAPLH010001785.1, on the reverse strand, counting down.
ATTGTTCTTAGAAGGGACACAAAGATAATTTCATGGTCATTCCATGAAAAATAGTCCTTGGAAAAAAAAAGAGGAGCATGATTACCAATAGGGTCATTAGAAAGTCTCTTTATTTAGGGATTAAACCACATTAACATTGTTACAAAAAGCAATCCAAGATGAATGACTCATTTCGTTGATGGAAGTAAAGACATTTAGAGTTTTAAAAGGTGTTTAGACTTGTATGTTTTTAATTAATAAACTAGGTAGTTTAAACCACAAATATTCATTTCATGATCACACTTTTCAAAACATGTGTTTGGAACCACAAAGGGAGCCTTGCTTACCAGAAATGATAGGGGGGACACCTTATTTTGGAATTGAAACAATTAATATCAAAAAAAATGCTAATCAAGATCAAGGACACCATTGGGTTTTTGAATTGAATGAATTGATGGTATAAATGGTTCATGGACATTGTTTTGCAATGAATATTGTTCTTAGAAAGGGACACAAAGATAATTTCATGGTCATTCCATGAAAAATTAGTCCTTGGAACAAAAAAGAGGATCATGATTACCATGAGGTCATTAGAAAGTCTCAGTATTTAGGGATTAAACCACTTAACATTGGTACAAAAAGCAATCCAAGATGAATGACTCATTTGGTTGATGGAAGTAAAAGACATTTAGAGTTTTAAAGGTGTTTAGACTTGTATGTTTTAATTAATATACTAGGTAGTTTAACCACAAATGTTCATTTCATGATCACTTTATCAAAACGTTGTGTTTGGAACCAAAAAGGAGCCTTGCTTACCAGAAATGATAGGGGGGACACTTTATTTTTTCGAATTGAAACAATTAATATAAAAAAGAAATGCTAATCAAGATCAAGGACACCATTGTTTTTTTTGAATTGAACGAATTCATGGTATATATGGTTCATGGACATTGTTTTGCAATGAATATTGTTCTTCTTAGAAAGGACACAAAGATAATTTCATGGTCATTCCTTGAAAAATAGTCCTTGCAACAAAAAGAGGAGCATGATAACCATGAGGTCATTAGAAAGTCTCATTATTTAGGGATTAAACCACTTAACGTACAAAAAGCAATCCAATATGAATGACTCATTTGGTTGATGGAAGTAAAGACATTTAGAGTTTTAAAGGTGTTTAGACTTGTATGTTTTAATTAATATACTAGGTAGTTTAACCACAAATGTTCATTTCATGATCACTTTATCAAAACGTGTGTTTGGAACCACAAAAAGGGAGCCTTGCTTACCAAAAAATGATAGGGGGGACACTTTATTTTTGAATTGAAACAATTAATATCAAAAAAAAATGCTAATCAGGATCAAGGACACCATTGGGTTTTTGAAATTAACGAATTCATGGTATAAATGGATTCATGGACATTGTTTTTGCAATGAATATTGTTTTTTAGAAAGGACACAAAGATAATTTCATGGTCATTGCATGAAAAATAGTCCTTGGAACAAAAAGAGGAGCATGATAGGGGTGAGGACATTAGAAAGTCTCAGTATTTAGGGATTAAACCACTTAACATTAGTACAAAAAGCAATCCAAGATGAATGACTCATTTGGTTGATGGAAGTAAAGACATTTAGAGTTTTTTAAACGTGTTTAGACTTGTATGTTTTAATTAATATACTAGGTAGTTTAACCACAAATGTTCATTTCATGATCACTTTATCAAAACGTGTGTTTTTGGAACCACAAAGGGAGCCTTGCTTACCAGAAATGATAGGGGGGGACACTTTATTTTTGGAATTGAAACAATTAATATAAAAAAAATGCTAATCAAGATCAAGGACACCATTGGGTTTTTTTGAGAATTGAACGAATTCATGGTATAAATGGTTCATGGACATTGTTTTGCAATGAATATTGTTCTTTAGAAAGGAACACAAAAGATAATTTCATGGTCATTGCATGAAAAATAGTCCTTGGAACAAAAAGAGGAGCAGCATGATTACCATGAGGACATTAGAAAGTCTCAGTATTTAGGGATTAAACCACTTAACATTAGTACAAAAAAGCAATCCAAGATGAATGACTCATTTGGTTGATGGAAGTAAAGACATTTAGAGTTTTTAAAACGTGTTTAGACTTGTATGTTTTTAATTAATAAACTAGGTAGTTTAACCACAAATGTTCATTTCATGATCACTTTATCAAAAAACGTGTGTTTGGGAATGAAAAAGGGAGCCTTGCTTACTAGAAAAATGATAGGGGGGACACTTTATTTTTTGAATTTTAATATAAAAAAATGTGCTAATCAAGATCAAGGACACCATTGTTTTTTTGAATTGAACAAATTCATGGTATAAATGGTTCATGGACATTGTTTTGCAATGAATATTGTTCTTAGAAAGGACAAAAAGATAATTTCATCATGGTCATTCCATGAAAAATAGTCCTTGGAACAAAAAGAGGAGCATGATTACCATAGGTCATTAGAAAGTCTCATTATTTAAGGGATTTAAAACACTTAACATTTGTACAAAAAGCAATCCGAGAAAATGACTCATTTGGTTGATGGAAGTAAAGACATTTAGGGTTTTAAAAGTGTTTAGACTTGTATGTTTTAATTAATATACTAGGTAGTTTAACCACAAATGTTCATTTCATGATCACTTTATCAAAACGTGTGTTTGGAATGAAAAAGGGAAGCCTTGCTTACCAGAAATGATAGGGGGGACACACTTTATTTTGGAATTGAAACAATTAATATCAAAAAAATGCTAATCAAGATCAAGGACACCATTGCGTTTTGGAATTGAATTAATTCATGGTATAAAATGGTTCATGGACATTGTTTTGCAATGAATATTGTTCTTAGAAAGGACACAAAGATAATTTCATGGTCATTGCATGAAAAATAGTCCTTGGAACAAAAAGAGGAGTATGATTACCATGAGGACATTAGAAAGTCTCAGCATTTAGGGATTAAACCACTTAACATTAGTACAAAAAGCAATCAATATAAATGACTCATTTTGTTTGATGGAAGTAAAGACATTTAGAGTTTTAAAAAGGTGTTTAGACTTGTATGTTTTAATTAATAAACCAGGTAGTTTAACCACAAATGTTCATTTCAGGATCACTTTATCAAAACGTGTGTTTGGAGCCAAAAAGGAAGCCTTGCTTACCAGAAATGATAGGGGGAACACTTTATTTTGGAATTTAAACAATTAATATAAAAATGAAATGCTAATCAGGATCAAGGACACCATTGTTTTTTTGAATTTAACGAATTCATGGTATAAATGGTTCATGGGCATTGTTTTGCAAAGAATATTGTTCTTAGAAAGGACACAAAGATAATTTCATGGTCATTGTATGAAAAATAGTCCTTGGAACAAAAAGAGGAGCATGATTACCATAAGGACATTAGAAAGTCTCAGTTTTTAAGGATTAAACCACTTAACATTAGTACAAAATGAAATCCGAGAAGAATGACTCATTTGGTTGATGGAAGTAAAGACATTGAGGGTTTTAAAGGTGTTTAGACTTGTATGTTTTAATTAATATACTAGGTGGTTTAACCACAAATGATCACTTTATAAAAACGTGTGTTTGGAATGAAAAAGGGAGCCTTGCATACCAGAAATAATACGGGGGACACTTTATTTTTGAATTTAAACAATTAATATAAAAAGGAAATGCTAATCAAGATCAAGGACACCATTGTTTTTTTTCAATGGAACATATTCATGGTATAAATGGTTCATGCACATTGTTTTGCAAAGAATATTGTTCTTAGAAAGGACAGAAAGATAATTTCATGATCATTCCATGAAAAATAGTCCCTGCAACAAAAAGTAGAGCATGATTACAATAGGTCATTAGAAAGTCTCATTATTTAGGCATTAAACCACTTAACATTAGTACAAACTGAAATCCGAGAAGAATGACTCATTTGGTTGATGGAAGTAAAGACATTTAGAGTTTTAAAGGTGTTTAGACTTGTATGTTTTAATTAATATACTAGGTGGTTTAACCACAAATGTTCATTTCATGATCACTTTATCAAAACGTGTGTTTGGAACGAAAAAGGGAGCCTTGCCTACCAAAAATAATACGGGGGACACTTTATTTTTGAAGTTAAACAATTAATATAAAAAAGAAATGCTAATCAAGATCAAGGACACCATTGTTTTTTTGAATTGAATGAATTCATGGTATAAAAGTTTCATGGACATTGTTTTGCAATAAATATTGTTCTTAGAATGGACACAAAGGTAATTTCGTGGTCATTCCATGAAAAATAGTCCTTGCAACGAAAAGAGGAGCATGATTACCATGAGGTCATTAGAAAGTCTCATTATTTAGGGATTAAACCACTTAACGTACAAAAACCAATCCAATATGAATGACTCATTTGGTTGATGGAAGTGGAGACATTTAGAGTGTTAAAGATGTTTAGACTTGTATGTTTTAATTAATATACTAGGTAGTTTAACCACAAATGTTCATTTCATGATCACTTTATCAAAACGTGTGTTTGGGACCAAAAAGGGAGCCTTGCTTAACAGAAATGATACGGGGTACACTTTATTTTAGAATTTAAACAATTAATATAAAAAAGAAATGCTAATCAAGATCAAGGACATCATTGTTTTTTGAATTGAACAAATTCATGGTAGAAATGATTCATGGACATTGTTTTGCAAAGAATATTGTTCTTAGATAGGACAGAAAGATAATTTCATGATCATTCCATGAAAAATAGTCCTTGCGACAAAAAGTGGAGCATGATTACAATAGGTCATTAGAAAGTCTCATTATTTAGGCATTAAACCACTTAACATTAGTACAAAATGAAATCTGAGAAGAATGACTCATTTGGTTGATGGAAGTAAAGACATTTAGGGTTTTAAAGGTGTTTAGACTTGTATGTTTTAATTAATATACTACGTGGTTTAACCACAAATGTTCATTTCATGATCACTTTATCAAAACGTGTGTTTGGAATGAAAAAGGGAGCCTTGCTTACCAGAAATAATACGGGGGACACTTTATTTTTGAATTTAAACAATTAATATAAAAAGGAAATGCTAATCAAGATCAAGGACACCATTGTTTTTTTGAATTGAATGAATTCATGGTATAAAAGTTTCATGGACATTGTTTTGCAATAAATATTGTTCTTAGAAAGGACACAAAGGTAATTTCGTCGTCATTCCATGAAAAATAGTCCTTGCAACAAAAAGAGGAGCATGATTACCATGAGGTCATTAGAAAGTCTCATTATTTGGGGATTAAACCACTTAACGTACAAAAAGCAATCCAATATGAATGACTCATTTGGTTGATGGAAGTGGAGACATTTAGAGTGTTAAAGGTGTTTAGACTTGTATGTTTTAATTAATATACTGGGTAGTTTAACCACAAATGTTCATTTCATGATCACTTTATCAAAACGTGTGTTTGGAACCAAAAAGGGAGCCTTGCTTACCAGAAATGATAGGGGGGACGCATTGTTTTGGAATTGAAACAATTAATATCAAAAAAATGCTAATCAAGATCAAGGACACTAGTGGGTTTTGGAATTGAACGAATTCATGGTATATATGGTTCATGGACATTATTTTGTAATGAATATTGTTCTTTGAAAGAACACAAAGATAATTTCATGGTCATTGCATAAAAATAGTCCTTGGAACAAAAAGAGGAGCATGATTACCATGAGGACATTAGAAAGTCTCAGTTTTTAAGGATTAAACCACTTAACATTAGTACAAAAAGCAATCCAAGATGAATGACTCATTTGGTTGATGGAAGTAAAGACATTTAGAGTTTTAAACGTGTTTAGACTTATATGTTTTAATTAATCAACTAGGTCGTTTAACCACAAATGTTCATTTGATGATCACTTTATCAAAATGTGTGTTTGGAACCACAAAGGGAGCCTTGCTTACTAGAAATGATAGGGGGGACACTTTATTTTGGAATTGAAATAATTAATATAAAAAAATGCTAATCAAGATCAAGGACACCAGTGGGTTTTGGAATTGAACGAATTCATGGTATATATGGTTCATGGACATTGTTTTGTAATGAATATTGTTCTTTGAAAGAACACAAAGATAATTTAATGGTCATTGCATGAAAAATAGTCCTTGGAACAAAAAGGGGAGCATGATTACCATGAGGACATTAGAAAGTCATAGTATTTAGGTATTAAACCACTTAACATTAGAACAAAAAGCAATCCAACAAAAAAGACTCATTTCGTTGATGGAAGTAAAGACATTTAGAGTTTTAATGGTGTTTAGACTTGTATGTTTTAATTAATAAACTAGGTAGTTTAACCACAAATGTTCATTTCAGGATCACTTTATCAAAACGTGTGTTTGGAACCACAAAGGGAGGCTTGCTTACCAGAAATGATAGGGGGGACACCTTATTTTGGAATTGAAACAATTAATATCAAAAATATGCTAATCAAGATCAAGGACACCATTGGGTTTTGGAATTGAATGAATTCATGGTATAAATTGTTCATGGACATTGTTTTGCAATGAATATTGTTCTTAGAAAAGACACAAAGATAATTTCATGGTCATTGCATGAAAAATAGTCCTTGGAACAAAAAGAGGAGTATGATTACCAAGATGACTTTAGAAAGTCTCAGCATTTGGGGATTAAACCACTTAACATTAGTACAAAAAGCAATCCAAGATGAATGATTCCTTTGGTTGATGGAAGTAAAGACATTTATAGTTATAAAGGTGTTTAGACTTGTATGTTTTAATTAATAAACTAGGTAGTTTAACCACAAATTTTCATTTCATGATCACTTTATCAAAATGTGTGTTTGGAACCACAAAGGGAGCCTTGCATACCAGAAATGCTAGGGGGACACTTTGTTTTGGAATTGAAACAATTAATATCAAAAAAATGCTACTCAAGATCAAGGACACTAGTGGGTTTTGGAATTGAATGAATTCATGGTATATATGGTTCATGGACATTGTTTTGTAATGAATTTTGTTCTTTGAAAGAACACAAAGATAATTTCATGGTCATTGCATGAAAAATAGTCCTTGGAACAAAAAGAGGAGTATGATTACCATGAGGACATTAGAAAGTCTCATTATTTAGGGATTAAACCACTTAACATTAGTACAAAAAGCAATCCAAGATGAATGACTCATTTGGTTGATGGAAGTAAAGACATTTAGAGTTTTAAAGGTGTTTAGACTTGTATGTTTTAATTAATATACTAGGTAGTTTAACCACAAATGTTCATTTCATGATCACTTTATCAAAACGTGTGTTTGGAACAAAAAAGGGAGCCTTGCCTACCAGAAATGATAGGGGGGACACTTTGTTTTGGAATTGAAACAATTAATATCAAAAAAATGCTAATCAAGATCAAGGACACCATTGGGTTTTGGAATTGAATGAATTCAAGGTATAAATGGTTCATGGACATTGTTTTGCAAAGAATATTGTTCTTAGAAAGGACACAAAGATAATTTCATGGTCATTCCTTGAAAAATAGTCCTTGCAACAAAAAGAGGAGCATGATAACCATAAGGTCATTAGAAAGTCTCATTATTTAGGAATTAAACCACTTAACGTACAAAAAGCAATCCAATATGAATGGCTCATTTGGTTGATGGAAGTAAAGACATTTAGAGTTTTAATGGTATTTAGACTTGTATGTTTTAATTATTATACTAGGTAGTGTAACCAAAAATGTTCATTTCATGATCACTTTATCAAAACGTGTGTTTGGAACCAAAAAGGGAGCCTTGCTTACCAGAAATGATAGGGGGGACATTTTATTTTGGAATTTAAAAAATTAATATAAAAAAGAAATGCTAATCAGGATCAAGGACATCATTGTTTTTTTGAATTTAACGAATTCATGGTATAAATGCTTCACGGGCATTGTTTTGCAATGAATATTGTTCTTAGAAAGGACACAAAGATAATTTCATGGTCATTGCATGAAAAATAGTCCTTGGAACAAAAAGAGGAGTATGATTACCATGAGGACATTAGAAAGTCTCAGTTTTGAAGGATTAAACCTCTTAACATTAGTACAAAAAACAATCCAAGATGAATGACTCATTTGGTCGATGGAAGTAAAGACATTTAGAGTTTTAAACGTGTTTAGACTTATATGTTTTAATTAATAAACTAGGTCGTTTGACCACAAATGTTCATTTCATGATCACTTTATCAAAATGTGTGTTTGGAACCACATAGGGAGCCTTGCTTACCAGAAATGATAGGGGGGACGCTTTATTTTGGAATTGAAACAATTAATATAAAAAAAATGCTAATCAAGATCAAGGACACCAGTGGGTTTTGGAATTGAACGAATTCATGGTATATATGGTTCATGGACATTGTTTTGCAATGAATATTGTTCTTAGAAAGGACACAAAGATAATTTCATGGTCAATGCATGAAAAATAGTCCTTGGAACAAAAGGAGGAGTATGATTACTAAGATGACTTTAGAAAGTCTCAGCATTTGGGGATTAAACCACTTAACATTAGTACAAAAAGCAATCCAATATAAATGACTCATTTCGTTGATGGAAGTAAAGACATTGAGAGTTTTAAAGGTGTTTAGACTTGTATGTTTTAATTAATATACTAGGTGGTTTAACCACAAATGTTCATTTCATGATCACTTTATCAAAACGTGTGTTTGGAACGAAAAAGGGAGCCTTGCCTACCAGAAATAATACGAGGGACACTTTATTTTTGAATTTGAACAATTAATATAAAAAGGAAATGCTAATCAAGATCAAGGACACCATTGTTTTTTTTAATGGAACAAATTCATGGTATAAATGGTTCATGGACATTGTTTTGCAAAGAATATTGTTCTTAGAAAAGACAGAAAGATAATTTCATGGTCATTCGAAGAAAAATAGTCCTTGCAACAAAAAGGGGAGCATGATTACCATGAGGTCATTAAAATGTCTCATTATTTAGGCATTAACCCACTTAACGTACAAAAACCAATCCAATATGAATGACTCATTTGGTTGATGGAAGTGGAGACATTTAGAGTGTTAAAGGTGTTTAGACTTGTATGTTTTAATTAATATACTAGGTAGTTTAACCACAAATGTTCATTTCAAGATCATTTTACCAAAACGTGTGTTTGGAACCAAAAAGGGAGCCTTGCTTAACAGAAAATGATACGGGGTACACTTTATGTTAGAATTTAAACAATTAATATAAAAAAGAAATGCTAATCAAGATCAAGGACGCCATTGGTTTTTTGAATTGAACAAATTCATGGTATAAATGATTCATGCACATTGTTTTGCAAAGAATATTGTTCTTAGAAAGGACAGAAAGATAATTTCATGATCATTCCATGAAAAATAGTCCTTGCGACAAAAAGTGGAGCATGATTACAATAGGTCATTAGAAAGTCTCATTATTTAGGCATTAAACCACTTAACATTAGTACAAAATGAAATCTGAGAAGAATGACTCATTTGGTTGATGGAAGTAAAGACATTTAGGGTTTTAAAGGTGTTTAGACTTGTATGTTTTAATTAATATACTAGGTGGTTTAACCACAAATGTTCATTTCATGATCACTTTATCAAAACGTGTGTTTGGAATGAAAAAGGGAGGCTTGCCTTCCAGAAATAATACGGGGGACACTTTATTTTTGAATTTAAACAATTAATATAAAAAGGAAATGCTAATCAAGATTAAGGACACCATTGTTTTTTTTAATGGAACAAATTCATGGTATAAATGGTTCATGGACATTGTTTTGGAAAGAATATTGTTCTTAGAAAGGACAGAAAGATAATTTCATGGTCATTCCATGAAAAATAGTCCTTGCAACAAAAGGTGGAGCATGATTACAATAGGTCATTAGAAAGTCTCATTATTTAGGCATTAAACCACTTTACATTAGTACAAAATGAAATCCGAGAAGAATGACTCATTTAGTTGATGGAAGTAAAGACATTTAGGGTTTTAAAGGTGTTTATACTTGTATGTTTTAATTAATATACTAGGTGGTTTAACCACAAATGTTCATTTCATGATCACTTTATCAAAACGTGTGTTTGGAACGAAAAAGGGAGCCTTGTCTCCCAGAAATAATACGGGGGACACTTTATTTTTGAATTTCAACAATTAATATAAAAAGGAAATGCTAATCAAGATCAAGGACACCATTGTTTTTTTTAATTGAACGAATTCATGGTATAAAAGGTTCATGGACATTGTTTTGCAATAAATATTGTTCTTAGAAAGGACGCATAGATAATTTCATGGTCATTCCATGAAAAATAGTACTTGCAACAAAAAGAGGAGCATGATTACCATGAGGTCATTAGAAAGTCTCATTATTTGGGGATTAAACCACTTAACATTAGTACAAAAAGCAATCGAATATAAATGACTCATTTCGTTGATGGAAGTAAAGACATTTAGAGTTTTAAAGGTGTTTAGACTTGTATGTTTTAATTAATATACTAGGTAGTTTAACCACAAATGTTCATTTCATAATCACTTTATCAAAACGTGTGTTTGGAACCAAAAAGGGAGCCTTGCTTACTAGAAATGATAGGGGGGACGCTTTATTTTGGAATTTAAACAATTAATATAAAAAGGGAATGCTAATCAAGATCAAGGACACCATTGTTTTTTTTAATTGAAGAAATTCATGGTATAAATGGTTCATGGACATTGTTTTGCAATGAATATTGTTCTTAGTAAGGACACAAAGATAATTTCATGGTCATTCCATGAAAAATAGTCCTTGCAACAAAAAGAGGAGCATGATTACAATAGGTCATTAGAAAGTCTCATTATTTAGGCATTAAACCACTTAACATTAGTACAAAATGAAATCCGAGAAGAATGACTCATTTGGTTGATGGAAGTAAAGACATTTAGGGTTTTAAAGGTGTTTAGGCTTGTATGTTTTAATTAATATACTAGGTGGTTTAACCACAAATGTTCATTTCATGATCACTTTATCAAAACGTGTGTTTGGAACGAATAAGGGAGCCTTGCCTACCAGAAATAATAGGGGGGACACTTTATTTTTGAATTTAAACAATTAATATAAAAAGGAAATGCTAATCAAGATCGAAGACACCATTGTTTTTTTGAATTGAACGAATTCATGGTATAAAAGATTCATGGACATTGTTTTGCAATAAATATTGTTCTTAGAAAGGACACAAAGATAATTTCATGGTCATTTCATGAAAAATAGTCCTTGCAACAAAAAGAGGAGCATGATTATCATGAGGTCATTAGAAAGTCTCATTATTTAGGGATTAAACCACTTAACGTACTAAAAGCAATCCAATATGAATGACTCATTTGGTTGATGGAAGTAAAGACATTTAGGGTTTTGAAGGTGTTTAGACTTGTATGTTTTAATTATTATACTAGGTAGTTTAACCACAAATGTTCATTTCATGGTCACTTTATCAAAACGTGTGTTGGAACCAAAAAGGGAGCCTTGCTTAACAAAAATGATACGGGGGACACTTTATTTTATAATTTAAATAATTAATATAAAAAAGAAATGCTAATCAAGATCATGCACACCATTGGTTTTTTGAATTGAACGAATTCATGGTATAAATGATTCATGGACATTGTTTTGCAATGAATATTGTTCTTAGAAAGGACACAAAGATAATTTCATGGTCATTCCATGAAAAATAGTCCTTGCAACGAAAGGAGGAGCAGCATTACCATGAGGTCATTAGAATGTCTCATTATTTAGGCATTAAACCACTTAACATTAGCACAAAATGCAATCCAATATGAATGACTCATTTGGTTGATGGAAGTATAGACATTTAGAGTTTTAAAGGTGTTTAGACTTGTATGTTTTAATCAAGATACTAGGTAGTTTAAGCACTAATGTTCATTTCATGATCACTATATCAAAAAGATTTTTTAGAACTAAAAAGGGAGCCTTGCTTACCATAAATGATGGGGGGGACAATTTATTTTGGAATTGAAAAAAATTAATATCAAAAAAAATGCTAATCAAGATCAGGGACACCATTGGGTTTTCGAATTTGAATGAATTCATGGTATATAAAATGGTTCATGGACATTGTTTTGCAATGAATATTGTTCTTAGAAAGACACAAAGATAACTTCATGGTCATTGCATCAAAAATAGTCCTTGGAACAAAAGGAGGAGTATGATTACCATGAGGACTTAAGAAAGTCTTAGCATTTAGGGACTTTAAATATTGTTCTTAGAAAGGACGCATAGATAATTTCATGGTTATTCCATGAAAAATAGTCCTTGCAAGAAAAAGAGGAGCATGATTACAATAGGTCATTAGAAAGTCTCTTTATTTAGGGATTAAACCACTTAACATTAGTACAAAAAGCAATCCAACAACAATGACTCATTTCGTTGATGGAAGTAAAGACATTTAGAGTTTTAAAGGTGTTTAGACTTGTATGTTTTAATTAATAAAATAGGTAGTTTAACCACAAATATTCATTTCAGGATCACATTTTCAAAACATGTGTTTGGAACCACAAAGGGAGCCTTGCTTACCAGAAATGATAGGGGGGACACCTTATTTTGGAATTGAAAGAATTAATATCAAAAAAATGCTAATCAAGATCAAGGACACCATTGGGTTTTGGAATTGAATGAATTGATGGTATAAATGGTTCATGGACATTGTTTTGCAATGAATATTGTTCTTAGAAGGGACACAAAGATAATTTCATGGTCATTGCACGAAAAATAGTCCTTGGAACAAAAAGAGGATCATGATTACCATGAGGACATTAGAAAGTCGTAGTATTTAGGGAATAAACCACTTAACATTGGTACAAAAAGCAATCCAAGATGAATGACTCATTTGGTTGATGGATGTAAAGATATTTAGAGTTTTAAAGTTGTTTAGACTGGTATGTTTTAATTAATATACTAGGTAGTTTAACCAGAAATGTTCATCTCATGATCACTTTATCAAAACTTGTGTTTGGAACCACAGAGGGAGCCTTGCTTACTAGAAATGATAGGGGAGACACTTTATTTTCGAATTGAAACAATTAATATAAAAAAGAAATGCTAATCAAGATCAAGGACACCATTGTTTTTTTGAATTGAACGAATTGATGGTATATATGGTTCATGGACATTGTTTTGCAATGAATATTGTTCTTAGAAAGTACACAAAGATAATTTCATGGTCATTCCTTGAAAAATTGTCCTTGCAACAAAAAGAGGAGCATGATAACCATGAGGTCATTAGAAAGTCTCATTATTTAGGGATTAACCACTTAACGTACAAAAAGCAATCCAATATGAATGGCACATTTGGTTGATGGAAGTAATGACATTTATAGTTATAAAGGTGTTTAGACTTGCATGTTTTAATTAATATACTAGGTAGTTTAACCACAAATGTTCATTTCATGATCACTTTATCAAAACGTGTGTTTGGAACCAAAAAGGGAGCCTTGTTTACCAGAAATGATAGGGGGGACACTTTATTTTTGAATTTAAACAATTAATATAAAAAAGAAATGCTAATCAGGATGAAGGAAACCATTGGTTTTTTGAATTTAACGAATTCATGGTATAAATGATTCATGGACATTGTTTTGCAATGAATATTGTTTTTATAGAGAAAGGACACAAAGATAATTTCATGGTCATTGCATGAACAATAGTCCTTGGAACAAAAAGAGGAGCATGATAGGGGTGAGGACATTAGAAAGTCACAGTATTTAGGGATTAAACCACTTAACATTAGTACAAAAAGCAATCCAAGATGAATGACTCATTTGGTTGATGGAAGTAAAGACATTTAGAGTTTTAAACGTGTTTAGACTTATATGTTTTAATTAATATACTAGGTAGTTTAACCACAAATGTTCATTTCATGATCACTTTATCAAAACGTGTGTTTGGAACTACAAAGGGAGCCTTGCTTACCAAAAATGATAGGGGGGACGCTTTATTTTGGAATTGAAACAATTAATATCAAAAAAATGCTAATCAAGATCAAGGACACCAGTGGGTTTTGGAATTCAACGAATTCATGGTATATATGGTTCATGGACATTGTTTTGTAATGAATATTGTTCTTTGAAAGAACACAAAGATAATTTCATGGTCATTGCATGAAAAATAGTCCTTGGAACAAAAAGAGGAGCAAGATTACCATGAGGACATTAGAAAGTCTCAGTATTTAGGGATTAAACCACTTAACATTAGTACAAAAAGCAATCCAAGATGAATGACACATTTGGTTGATGGAAGTAAAGACATTTAGAGTTTTAAACGTGTTTAGACTTGTATGTTTTAATTAATAAACTAGGTAGTTTAACCACAAATGTTCATTTCATGATCACTTTCTCAAAACGTGTGTTTGGAACCAAAAAGGGAGCCTTGCTTACTAGAAATGATAGGGGGGACAGTTTATTTTGGAATTTATATAAAAAGGATGTGCTAATCAAGATCAAGGACACCATTGTTTTTTTGAATTGAACAAATTCATGGTATAAATGGTTCATGGACATTGTTTTGCAATGAATATTGTTCTTAGAAAGGACAAAAAGATAATTTCATGGTCATTCCATGAAAAATAGTCCTTCCAACAAAAAGAGGAGCATGATTACAATAGGTCATTAGAAAGTCTCATTATTTAAGCATTAAAACACTTAACATTTGTACAAAATGAAATCCGAGAAGAATGACTCATTTGGTTGATGGAAGTAAAGACATTTAGGGTTTTAAAGGTGTTTAGGCTTATATGTTTTAATTAATATACTAGGTGGTTTAACCACAAATGTTCATTTCATGATCACTTTATCAAAACGTGTGTTTGGAATGAAAAAGGGAGCCTTGCCTACCAGAAATGATAGGGGGGACACCTTATTTTGGAATTGAAACAATTAATATCAAAAAAATGCTAATCAAGATCAAGGACACCATTGCGTTTTGGAATTGAATTAATTCGTGGTATAAATGGTTCGTGGACATTGTTTTGCAATGAATATTGTTCTTAGAAAGGACAAAAAGATAATTTCATGGTCATTGCATGAAAAATAGTCCTTGGAACAAAAAGAGGAGTATGATTACCAAGATGACTTTAGAAAGTCTCAGCATTTGGGGATTAAACCACTAAACATTAGTACAAAAAGCAATCAATATAAATGACTCATTTTGTTGATGGAAGTAAAGACATTTAGAGTTTTAAAGGTGTTTAGACTTGTATGTTTTAATTAATAAACCAGGTAGTTTAACCACAAATGTTCATTTCAGGATCACTTTATCAAAACGTGTGTTTGGAGCCAAAAAGGAAGCCTTGCTTACCAGAAATGATAGGGGGAACACTTTATTTTGGAATTTAAACAATTAATATAAAAACGAAATGCTAATCAGGATCAAGGACACCATTGTTTTTTTGAATTTAACGAATTCATGGTATAAATGGTTCATGGGCATTGTTTTGCAAAGAATATTGTTCTTAGAAAGGACACAAAGATAATTTCATGGTCATTGTATGAAAAATAGTCCTTGGAACAAAAAGAGGAGCATGATTACCATGAGGACATTAGAAAGTCTCAGTTTTTAAGGATTAAACCACTTAACATTAGTACAAAATGAAATCCGAGAAGAATGACTCATTTGGTTGATGGAAGTAAAGACATTTAGAGGGTTTTAAAGGTGTTTTAGACTTGTATGTTTTAATTAATATACTAGGTGGTTTAACCACAAATGTTCATTTCATGATTACTATATCAAAACGTGTGTTTGGAATGAAAAAGGGAGCCTTGCATACCAGAAATAATACGGGGGGACACTTTATTTTTGAATTTAAACAATTAATATATAAAAAGGAAAAGCTAATCAAGATCAAGGGACACCATTGTTTTTTTTTTAATGGAAAATATTTCATGGTATAAAATGGTTCATGCACATTGTTTTGCAAAGAATATTGTTCTTAGAAAGGACAGAAAGATAATTTCATGGTCATTCCATGAAAAATAGTCCTCTGCAACAAAAAGAGTAGAGCATGATTACCATGAGGTCATTAGAAAGTCTCATTATTTAGGCATTAAAACCACTTAACATTAGTACAAAAAGAAATCCGAGAAGATGAATGACTCATTTGGTTGATGGAAGTAAAGTCATTTAGGGTTTTAAAAGTGTTTAGACTTGTATGTTTTAATTAATATACTAGGTGTGTTTAACCCACAAATGTTCATTTCATGATCACTTTATCAAAACGTGTGTTTTGGAACCGAAAAGGGGAGCCTTGCCTTACCAGAAATAATACGGGGGACACTTTATTTTTGAATTTAAACAATTAATAATAAAAAAAATGAAATGCTAATCAAGATCAAGGACACCATTGTTTTTTTTGAATTGAATGAATTCATGGTATAAAAGTTTCATGGACATTGTTTTGCAATAAATATTGTTCTTAGAAAGGACACAAAGAAAGATAATTTCATGGTCATTCCATGAAAAATAGTCCTTGCAACAAAAAGAGGAGCATGATTACCATGAGGTCATTAGAAAGTCTCATTATTTAGGGATTTTAAACCACTTAACGTACAAAAACGCAATCCAATATGAATGACTCATTTGGTTGATGGAAAGTAAAGACATTTAGAGTGTTAAAGGTGTTTTTAGACTTGTATGTTTTAATTAATATACTAGGTAGTTTAACCACAAATGTTCATCATTTCATGATCACTTTATCAAAAAAGTGTGTTTGGAACCAAAAAGGGAGCCTTGCTTACCAGAAATGATAGGGGGGGACACTTTATTTTGGAATTGAAACAATTAATAATCAAAAAAAAATGCTAATCAAGATCAAGGACACCATTTGTTGTTTTTTGGAATTGAACCAATTCATAGGTATAAATGGTTCATGGACATTGTTTTGCAATGAATATTGTTCTTTTAGAAAGGACACAAAGATAATTTCATGGTCATTCCATGAAAAATAGTCCCTGGGAACAAAAAGAGGAGCATGATTACCATGAGGTCATTAGAAAAAGTCTCATTATTTAGGGATTAAACCACTTAACGTAGTACAAAAGAACCAATCCAATATGAATGACTCATTTTGGTTGATGGAAGTAGTGGAGACATTTAGAGTGTTAAAGGATGTTTAGACTTGTATGTTTTTAATTTAATATACTAGGTAGTTTAACCACAAATGTTCATTTCATGATCACTTTATCAAAACTGTGTTGTGTTTGGACCAAAAAGGGAGCCTTGCTTAACAGAAATGATACGGGGGGTTGGGGTACACTTTATTTTAGAATTTAAACAATTAATATAAAAAAGAAAATGCTAATCAAGATCAAGGACATCATTGTTTTTTTGAATTGAACAAATTCATGGTAGAAAAATGATTCATGACATTGTTTTGCAAAGAATATTGTTCACTTAGATAGGACAGAAAGATAATTTCATGGTAATCATTCCAATGAAAAAAATAGTCCTTGCGACAAAAAGAGGAGCATGATTACAATAGGTCTTTAGAAAGTCTCATTATTTAGGCATTAAAACCACTTAACATTAGTACAAAAATGAAATCGAGAAGAATGACTCATTTGGTTGATGAAAAGTAAAGACATTTAGGGTTTTTAAAGTGTGTTTTAGACTTGTAATGTTTTAATTAATATACCACGTGGTTTAACCACAAATGTTCATTTCATGATCACTTTATCAAAACGT
>JBAPLH010001784.1:0-20599 GCA_037897445.1 Ceriops zippeliana | reverse complement strand
AACAATTTCACATTGGCATGAAAATCCTATCCAAGAGGAATGACTCATTTGGCTGATGGACGCAAACAGGTGTGTTTGTGTAGTAATAATGTTGTGTAAATACTTGTTTGATTTAATTAATATCCTTCGTTTGTTTAGCAACATATGTCAATTTCATTATTACTTTATCAAATACACTTTATTTTAGAATTCAACCAATTAATATCAATAAGAAATGCAATTTAAGATCAAGAACTCTATTGTTTGTTCCAATTGAATGAATTCATGTTATAGACAATTCATGGAAATTGTTTTGATAATGAATACAGTCGTTAAGAAAGAGTCAACAGATAATTTCATGGTGAATGCATGAAAAATAGTTCTTGTAATAAGAAGAGCAGCGTAATTAGCTTATGGTGAGTAGAAACTCTCATTATTTAGGAATTAATCAAGTTCACATTAGCACGAAATGCAAACCCAGATGATTACTCCTTTGGCTGATGGATGTAAACATATTTGGAGTAATAATGATATTAATACTTGTTTGATTTAATTAATATACTTCGTTGTTTAGCAACATATGTCAATTTCATTATCGCTTTATCAGAAATTGTATTTGGAATCAAAAGCTTTGACTTGCTAACCACAAATGATGGGAGGTACTGTTTATTTTAGAATTCAACAAATTACTATCAATAAGAAATGCAATTTCAGTTCAAGAACTCTATTGTTTGCTGCAATTGAAAGACTTCATGTTATAGACGATTCATGAAAATTGTTTTCATAAAGAATACAGTCGTTAAGAAAGAGTCAACAGATAATTTCATGGTGAATGCATGAAAAATAGTTCTTGTAACAAGAAGAGGAGCGTAATTAGCATAAGGTGAGTAGAAACTCTCATTATTTAGGAATTAATCAAGTTCACATTAGCACGAAATGCAAACCCAGATGAATTACTCCTTTGGCTAATGGATGTAAACAGATTTGGAGTAATAATGGTGTTAATACTTGTTTGATTTAATTAATATACTTCGTTCTTTAGTAACATATGTCAATTTCATTATCGCTTTATCAAAAATTGTTTTTGGAATCAAAAGATTCGACTTGCTAACCACAAATGATGGGAGGAACTGTTTATTTTAGAATTCAACCAATTACTATCAATAAGAAATGCAATTTCAGATCAAGAACTCTATTGTTTGTTGCAATTGAATGACTTCATGTTATAGACGATTCATGGAAATTGTTTTCATAATGAATATAGTCGTTATGAAAGAGTCAACGGATAATTTCATGGTGAATGCATTAAAAATAGTTCTTGTAACAAGAAGAGGAGCGTAATTAGCTTAAGGTGAGTAGGAACTCTCATTATTTAGGAATTAATCAAGTTCACATTAGCACGAAATGCAAACCCAGATGATTACTTTTTTGGCTGATGGATGTAAACAGATTTGGAGTAATAATGGTATTAATACTTGTTTGATTTAATTAATATACTTCGTTGTTTAGTAACATATGTCAATTTCATTATCGCTTTATCAAAAAGTGTGTTTGGAATCAAAAGCTTCGACTTGTTAACGACAAATGATGGGAGGTACTCTTTATTGTAGAATTCAACCAATTAATATCAATAAGAAATGCAATTTAAGATTAAGAACTCTATTGTTTGTTGCAATTGAATGAATTCATGTTATAAATGGTTCATGGAAATTGTTTTCATAATGAATACAGTCGTTAAGAAAGAGTCAACAGATAATTTCATGGTGAATGCGTGAAAAATAGTTCTTGTAACAAGAAGAGGAGCGTAATTAGCTTAAGGTGAGTAGAAACTCTCATTATTTAGGAATTAATCAAGTTCACATTTGCACGAAATGCAAACCCAGATGATTACTCCTTTGGCTGATGGATGTAAACAGATTTGGAGTAATAATGGCATTAATACTTGTTTAATTTAATTAATATACTTCGTTGTTTAGCAACATATGTCAATTTCATTATCGCTTTATCAAAAAGTGTGTGTGGAATCAAAAGCATCGACTTGCTAACCACAAATGATGGGAGGTACTCTTTATTTTAGAATTCAACCAATTAATATCAATAAGAAATGCAATTTAAGATCAAGAAATGTATTATTTGTTGCAATTGAATGAATTGATGTTATAGACGATTCATGAAAATTGTTTTCATAATGAATATAGTCGTTAAGAGAGAGTCAACAGATAATTTCATGGTGAATGCATTAAAAATAGTTCTTGTAACAAAGAAAGGAACTTAATTAGCTTGAGGTGGTTAGAAAGTCCCATTATTTAGTAATTAAACAAGTTCACATTGGCATGACATTCTATGCAAGACGAATGACTCATTTGGCTATTGGACGCAAATAGATTTGGAGCAATAATGGTGTTAATACTTGTTTGATTTAATTAATATATTTCATTGTTTAGCAACATATGTCAATTTACTTATCGCTTTATCAAAAAGTGTGTTTGGAATCAAAAGCATCGACTCGCTAATCACAAATGATGGGAGGTACTCTTTATTTTAGAATTCAACCAATTAATATCAATAACAAATGCAATTTAAGATCAAGAACTCTATTGTTTGTTGCAATTGAATGAATTCATGTTATAGACGATTCATGAAAATTGCTTTCATAATGAATATAGTCGTTAAGAAAGAGTCAACAGATAGTTTCATGGTGAATGCATTAAAAATAGTTCTTGTAACAAAAAGAGGAGCATAATTAGCTTGAGGTGGTTAGAAAGTCGCATTATTTAGTAGTTAAACAAGTTCACATTGGCATGACATGCTATCCAAGACGAATGACTCATTTGGCTATTGGACATAAATAGATTTGGAGCAACAATGGTGTTAATACTTGTTTGATTTAATTAATATACATCCTTGTTTAGCAACATATGTCAATTTAATTATCACTTTATCAAAAAGTGTGTTTGGAATCAAAAGCATCGACTTGCTAACCACAAATGATGGGAGGTACTCTTTATTGTAGAATTCAACCAATTAATATCAATAAGAAATGCAATTTAAGATCAAGAACTTTATTGTTTGTTGCAATTGGATGAATTCATGTTATAGACAATTCATGGAAATTGTTTTCATAATGAATATAGTCGTTAAGAGAGAGTCAACATATAATTTCATGGTGAATGCATTAAAAATAGTTCTTGTAACAAGAAGAGGAACATAATTAGCTTGAGGTGGTTAGAAAGTCCCATTATCTAGTAATTAAACAATTTCACATTGGCATGAAATGCTATCCAAGAGGAATGACTCATTTGGCTGATGGACGCAAACAGATTTGGAGTAATAATGTTGTTAATACTTGTTTGATTTAATTAATATACTTCGTTGTTTAGTAACATATGTCAATTTCATTATCGCTTTATCAAAAAGTGTGTTTGGAATCAAAAGATTCGACCTGCTAACTAGAAATGATAGGAGGCACTCTTTATTTTAGAATTCAACCAATTAATATCAATAACAAATGCAATTTAAGATCAAGAACTCTATTGTTTGTTGCAATTGAATGAATTCATGTTATAAAGAATTCAAGGAAATTGCTTCCATAATGAATATAGTCGTTAAGAAAGAGTCAACAGATAATTTCATGGTGAATGCATTAAAAATAGTTCTTGTAACAAGAAGAGGAACGTAATTAGCTTGAGGTGGTTAGAAATTCCCATTATTTAGTAATTAAACAATTTCACATTGGCATGAAATGCTATCCAAGAGGAATGACTCATTTGGCTAATGGATGCAAACAGATTTGGAGTAATAATGGTGTTAATACTTGTTTGATTTAATTAATATACTTCGTTGTTTAGCAACATATGTCAATTTAATTATCGCTTTATCAAAAAGTGTGTTTGGAATCCAAAGCATCGACTTGCTAACCACAAATGATGGGAGGTACTCTTTATTTTAGAATTCAACCAATTAATATCAATAACAAATGCAATTTAAGATCAATAACTCTATTGTTTGTTGCAATTGAATGAATTCATGTTATAGACGATTCATGAAAATTGCTTTCATAATGAATATAGTCATTAAGAAAGAGTCAACAGATAATTTCATGGTGAATTCATTAAAAATAGTTCTTGTAACAAAAAGAGAAGCGTAATTAGCTTGAGGTGAGTAGAAACTCTCATTATTTAGGAATTAATCAAGTTCACATTAGCACGAAATGCAAACCCAGATGATTACTCCTTTGGCTGATGGATGTAAACAGATTTGGAGTAATAATGGTGTTAATACTTGTTTGATTTAACTAATATACTTCGTTGTTTAGCAACATATGTCAATTTAATTATCGCTTTATCAAAAAGTGTGTTTGGAATCAAAAGCATCGACTTGCTAACCACAAATGATGGGAGGTACTCTTTATTTTAGAATTCAACCAATTAATATCAATAACAAATGCAATTTAAGATCAAGAACTTTATTATTTGTTGCAATTGAATGAATTCATGTTATAGACGATTCATGGAAATTGCTTTCATAATGAATATAG
The DNA here is from genome assembly GCA_037897445.1 of Ceriops zippeliana. NCBI lineage: Eukaryota > Viridiplantae > Streptophyta > Magnoliopsida > Malpighiales > Rhizophoraceae > Ceriops > Ceriops zippeliana. The sequence continues at coordinate 16,083 of JBAPLH010001784.1, read as the reverse complement.
TCGTTAACAAAGAGTCAACAGATAATTTCATGGTGAATGCATTAAAAATAGTTCTTGTAACAAAAAGAGAAGCGCAATTAGCTTGAGGTGGTTAGAAAGTCCTATTATTTAGTAATTAAAGAAGTTCACATTGGCATGACATGCTATCCAAGACGAATGACTCATTTGGCTATTGGACGCAAATAGATTCGGAGCAATAATGGTGTTAATACTTGTTTGATTTAATTAATATATTTCATTGTTTAGCAACATATGTCAATTTAAATATCGCTTTATCAAAAAGTGTGTTTGGAATCAAAAGCATCGACTTGCTAACCACAAATGATGGGAGGTACTCTTTATTTTAGAATTCAACCAATTAATATCAATAACAAATGCAATTTAAGATCAAGAACTCTATTGTTTGTTGCAATTGAATGAATTCATGTTATAGAAGATTCATGGAAATTGCTTTCATAATGAATATAGTCGTTAAGAAAGAGTCAACAGATAATTTCATGATGAATACATTAAAAATAGTTCTTGTAACAAAAAGAGGAGCGTAATTAGCTTGAGGTGGTTAGAAAGTCGCATTATTTAGTAATTAAACAAGTTCACATTGGCATGACATGCTATCCAAGACGAATGACTCATTTGGCTATTGTACATAAATAGATTTGGAGCAATAATGGCGTTAATACTTGTTTGATTTAATTAATATACTTCATTTTTTAGCAACATATGTCAATTTAATTATCGCTTTATTAAAAAGTGTGTTTGGAATCAAAAGCATCGACTTGCTAACCACAAATGATGGGAGGTACTCTTTATTTTAGAATTCAACCAATTAATATCAATAAGAAATGCAATTTAAGATCAAGAACTCTATTGTTTGTTGCAATTGGATGAATTCATGTTATAGACGATTCATGGAAATTGTTTTCATAATGAATATAGTCGTTAAGAGAGAGTTAACATATAATTTCATGGTGAATGCATTAAAAATAGTTCTTGTAACAAGAAGACGAACATAATTAGCTTGAGGTTGTTAGAAAGTCCCATTATCTAGTAACTAAACAATTTCACATTGGCATTGAAAAATAATGAATATAGCCATTAAGAAAGAGTCAACAGATAATTTCATGGTGAATTCATTAAAAATAGTTCTTGTAACAAAAAGAGAAGCGTAATTAGCTTGAGGTGAGTAGAAACTCTCATTATTTAGGAATTAATCAAGTTCGCATTAGCACGAAATGCAAACCCAGATGATTACTCCTTTGGCTGATGGATGTAAACAGATTTGGAGTAATAATGGTGTTAATACTTGTTTGATTTAATTAATATACTTCGTTATTTAGCAACATATGTCAATTTAATTATCGCTTTATCAAAAAGTGTGTTTGGAATCAAAAGCATCGACTTGCATCGACTTGCTAACCACAAATGATGGGAGGTACTCTTTATTTTAGAATTCAACCAATTAATATCAATAACAAATGCAATTTAAGATCAAGAACTCTATTGTTTGTTGCAATTGAATGAATTCATGTTATAGACGATTCATGGAAATTGCTTTCATAATGAATATAGTCGTTAACAAAGAGTCAACAGATAATTTCATGGTGAATGCATTAAAAATAGTTCTTGTAACAAAATGAGAAGCGTAATTAGCCTGAGGTGGTTAGAAAGTCCTATTATTTAGTAATTAAACAAGTTCACATTGGCATGACATGCTATCCAAGACGAATGACTCATTTGGCTATTGGACGCAAATAGATTCGGAGCAATAATGGTATTAATACTTGTTTGATTTAATTAATATATTTCATTGTTTAGCAACATATGTCAATTTAATTATCTCTTTATCAAAAAGTGTGTTTGGAATCAAAAGCATTGACTTGCTAACCACAAATGATGGGAGGTACTCTTTATTTTAGAATTCAACCAATTAATATCAATAAGAAATGCAATTTAAGATCAAGAACTCTATTGTTTGTTGCAATTGAATGAATTCATGTTATAGACGATTCATGAATGAATTCATGTTATTGAGGTGGTTAGACGATTCATGGAAATTGCTTTCATAATGAATATAGTCGTTAACAAAAAGTGATGGGAGGTACTCTTTATTTTAGAATTCAACCAATTAATATCAATAACAAATGGAATCAAAAGCATTGACTTGCTAACCACAAATGATGGGAGGTACTCTTTATTTTAGAATTCAACCAATTAATATCAATAAGAAATGCAATTTAAGATCAAGAACTCTATTGTTTGTTGCAATTGAATGAATTCATGTTATAGACGATTCATGGAAATTGATTTCATAATGAATATAGTCGTTAAGAAAGAGTCAACAGATAGTTTCATGGTGAAAGCATTAAAAATAGTTCTTGTAACAAAAAGAGGAGCGTAATTAGCTTGAGGTGGTTAGAAAGTCGCATTATTTAGTAATTAAACAAGTTCACATTGGCATGACATGCTATCCAAGACGAATGACTCATTTGGCTATTGTACATAAATAGATTTGGAGCAATAATTGCGTTAATACTTGTTTGATTTAATTAATATACTTCATTGTTTAGCAACATATGTCAATTTAATTATCGCTTTATTAAAAAGTGTGTTTGGAATCAAAAGCATCGACTTGCTAACCACAAATGATGGGAGGTACTCTTTATTTTAGAATTCAACCAATTAATATCAATAAGAAATGCAATTTAAGATGAAGAACTCTATTGTTTGTTGCAATTGAATGAATTGATGTTATAAACGATTCAGGGAAATTGCTTCCATAATGAATATAGTCGTTAAGAAAGAGTCAATAGATAGTTTCATGGTGAATGCATTAAAGATAGTTCTTGTAACAAAAAGAGGAGCGTAATTAGCTTGTGGTGGTTAGAAAGTCGCATTATTTAGAAATTAAACAAGTTCACATTGGCATGACATGCTATCCAATACGAATGACTGATTTGGCTATTGGACACAATTAGATTTGGAGCAATAATGGTGTTAATACTTGTTTGATTTAATTAATATACTTCGTTGTTTAGCAACATATGTCAATTTCATGATCGCTTTATCAAAAAGTGTGTTTGGAATCAAAAGATTCGACCTGCTAACTAGAAATGATGGGAGGCACTCTTTATTTTAGAATTCAACCAATTAATATCAATAACAAATGCAATTTAAGATCAAGAACTCTATTGTTTGTTGCAATTGAATGAATTCATGTTAGACACGATTCAGGGAAATTGCTTCCATAATGAATATAGTCGTTAAGAAAGAGTCAACAGATAATTTCATGGTGAATGCATTAAAAATAGTTCTTGTAACAAGAAGAGGAACGTAATTAGCTTGAGTTGGTTAGAAAGTCCCATTATTTAGTAATTAAACAATTTCACATTGGCATGAAATGCTATCCAAGAGGAATGACTCATTTGGCTGATGGACGCAAATAGATTTGGAGTAATAATGGTGTTAATACTTGTTTGATTTGATTAATATACTTCGTTCTTTAGCAACATATGTCAATTTCATTATCGCTTTATCAAAAAGTGTGTTTGGAATCAAAAGATTCGACCTGCTAACTAGAAATGATGGGTGGCACTCTTTATTTTAGGATTCAAAAAATTAAAATCAATAAGAAATGCAATTTAAGATCAGGATCTCTATTTTTTGTTGCAATTGAATGAATTCATGTTATATACGATTCATGGAAATTGTTTTCATAGTGAATATAGTCATGAAGAAAGAGTCAACAGATAATTTCATGGTGAATGCATTAAAAATAGTTCTTGTAACAAGAAGAGGAACGTAATTAGCTTGAGGTGGTTAGAAAGTCCCATTATTTAGTAATTAAACAAGTTCACATTGGCATGAAATGCTATCCAAGAGTAATGACTCCTTTGGAGTAATAATGGTGTTAATACTTGTTTGATTTCATTAATATACTTCGTTGTTTAGCAACATATGTCAATTTAATTATTGTTTTATGAAAAAGTTTGTTTGGAATCAAAACCATCGGCTTGCTAACCATAAATGATGGAGGGTACTCTTTATTTTAGAATTCAACCAATTAATATCAATAACAATGCAATTTAAGATCAAGAACTCTATTGTTTGTTGCAATTGAATGAATTCATGTTATAGACGATTCATGGAAATTGCTTTCATAATGAATATAGTCGTTAAGAAACAGTCAACAGATAATTTCATGGTGAATGCATTAAAAATAGTTCTTGTAACAAAAGGAGGAACGTAATTAGCTTGAGGCGGTTAGAAAGTCCCATTATTTAGTAATTAAACAATTTCACATTGGCATGAAATGCTATCCAAGAGGAAAGACTCATTTGGCTGATGGACACAAACAGATTTGGAGTAATAATGGTGTTAATACTTGTTTGATTTAATTAATATACTTCGTTGTTTAGCAACATATGTCAATTTAATTATCGCTTTATGAAAAAGTGTGTTTGGAATCCAAAGCATCGACTTGCTAACCACAAATGATGAGAGGTACTCTTTATTTTAGAATTCAACCAATTAATATCAATAACAAATGCAATTTAAGATCAATAACTCTATTGTTTGTTGCAATTGAATGAATTCATGTTATAAACGATTCAGGGAAATTGCTTTCTTAATGAATATAGTTGTTAAGAAAGAGTCAACAGATAATTTCATGGTGAATGCATTAAAAATAGTTCTTGTAACAAGAAGAGGAGCGTAATTAGCTTAAGGTGAGTGGAAACTCTCATTTTTTAGGAATTAATCAAGTTCACATTAGCACGAAATGCAAACCCAGATGATTACTCCTTTGGCTGATGGATGTAAACATATTTGGAGTAATAATGGTATTAATACCTATTTGATTTAATTAATATACTTCGTTGTTTAGCAACATATGTCAATTTCATTATCGCTTTATCAAAAATTGTGTTTGGAATCAAAAGATTCGACCTGCTATCTAGAAATGATGGGAGGCACTCTTTATTTTAGAATTCAACCAATTAATATCAATAAGAAATGCAATTTAAGATCAAGAACTGTATTGTTTGTTGCAATTGAATGAATTCATGTTATTAACGATTCATGGAAATTGTTTTCATAATGAATATAGTCGTTAAGAGAGAGTCAACAGATAATTTCATGGTGAATGCATTAAAAATAGTTCTTGTAACAAGAAGAGAAGCGTAATTAGCTTGAGGTGGTTAGAAAGTCCCATTATTTTGTAATTAAACAATTTCACATTGGCATGAAATGCTATCCAGGAGGAATGACTCATTTGGCTAATGGACGCAAACAGATTTGGAGTAATAATGGTGTTAATACTTGTTTGATTTAATTAATATACTTCGTTCTTTAGCAACATATGTCAATTTCATTATCGCTTTATCAAAAAGTGTGTTTAGAATCAAAAGATTCGACCTAATAACTAGAAATGATGGGTGGCACTCTTTATTTTAGGATTCAAAAAATTAAAATCAATAAGAAATGCAATTTAAGAACAAAAACTCTATTGTTTGTTGCAATTGAATGAATTCATGTTATATACGATTCATGGAAATTGTTTTCATAACGAATATAGTCATGAAGAAAGAGTCAACAAATAATTTCATGGTGAATGCATTAAAAATAGTTCTTGTAACAAAAAGAGGAGCGTAATTATCTTCAGGTGGGTAGAAAGTCGCATTATTTAGTAATTAAACAAGTTCACATTGGCATGACATGCTATCCAAGACGAATGACTCATTTGGCTATTGGACACAAATAGATTTGGAGCAATAATGCTGTTAATACTTGTTTGATTTAATTAATATACTTCATTGTTTAGCAACATATGTCAATTTAATTATCGCTTTATCAAAAAGTGTGTTTGGAATCAAAAGCATTGACTTGCTAACCACAAATGATGGGAGGTACTCTTTGCTTTAGAATTCAACCAATTAATATCAATAAGAAATGCAATTTAAGATCAAGAACTATATTGTTTCTTGCAATTGAATGAATTCATGTTATAGACGATTCATGGAAATTGCTTTCATAATGAATATAGACGTTAAGAAAGAGTCAACAGATAATTTCATGGTGAATGCATGAAAAATAGTTCTTGTAACAAGAAGAGGAGCGTCATTAGCTTAAGGTGAGTAGAAACCCTCATTATTTAGGAATTAATCAAGTTCACATTAGCACGAAATGCAAACCCAGATGATTACTCCTTTGGCTGATGGATGTAAACATATTTGGAGTAATAATGGTATTAATACTTATTTCATTTAATTTATATACTTCGTTGTTTAGCAACATATGTCAATTTCATTATCGCTTTATCAAAAATTGTGTTTGGAATCAAAAGCTTCGACTTGCTCACCACAAATGATGGGAGGTACTATTTATTTTAGAATTCAACCAATTACTATCAATAAGAAATGCAATTTCAGATCAAGAACTCTATTGTTTGTTGCAATTGAATGACTTCATGTTATAGACGATTCATGGAAATTGTTTTCATAATGAATATAGTCGTTAACAAAGAGTCAACAGATAATTTTATGGTCAATGCATTAAAAATAGTTCTTGTAACAAGAAGAGGAACGTAATTTGCTTGAGGTGGTTTGAAAGTCCCATTATTTAGTAATTAAACAAGTTCACATTGGCATGAAATGCTATCCAAGAGTAAAGACTCATTTGGATGATGGACGCAAATAGATTTGGAGTAATAATGGTGTTAATACTTGTTTGATTTAATTAATATACTTCATTGTTTAGCAACATATGTCAATTTAATTATCGCTTTATCAAAAAGTGTGTGTGGAATCAAAAGCATCGACTTGTTAACCACAAATGATGGGAGGTACTCTTTATTTTAGAATTCAACCAATTAATATCAATAAGAAATGCAATTAAATATCAAGAACTCTTTTGTTTTTTGCAAGTGAATGAATTCATGTTATAGACGATTCATGGAAATTGTTTTCATAATGAATATAGTCGTTAAGAAAGAGTCAACAGATAATTTCATGCTGAATGCATGAAAAATAGTTCTTGTAACAAGAAGAGGAGCGTAATTAGCTTAAGGTGAGTAGAAACTCTCATTATTTAGGAATTAATCAAGTTCACATTAGCACGAAATGCAAACCCAGATGATTACTCCTTTGGCTGATGGACGCAAACAGATTTGGAGTAATAATGGTGTTAATACTTGTTTGATTTAATTAATATACTTCGTTGTTTAGCAACATATGTCAATGTCATTATGTCTTTATCATAAAGTGTGTTTGGAATCAAGAGATTCGACCTGCTAACTAGAGATGATGGGAGGCACTCTTTATTTTAGAATTCAACCAATTAATATCAATAAGAAATGCAATTTAAGATCAAGAACTCTATTGTTTGTTGCAATTGAATGAATTCATGTTATAGACGATTCATGGAAATTGTTTTCGTAATGAATATAGTCGTTAACAAATAGTCAACAGATAATTTCATGGTGAATGCATTAAAAATAGTTCTTGTAACAAGAAGAGGAACGTAATTTTCTTGAGTTGGTTAGAAAGTCCCATTATTTAGTAATTAAACAAGTTCACATTGGCATGAAATGCTATCCAAGAGTAAAGACTCATTTGGCTGATGGACGCAAACAGATTTGGAGTAATAATGGTTTTAATACTTGTTTGATATAATTAATATACTTCATTGTTTAGCAACATATGTCAATTTAATTATCGCTTTATCAAAAAGTGTGTTTGGAATCAAAAGCATCGACTTGCTAACCACAAATGATGGCAGGTACTCTTTATTTTAGAATTCAACCAATTAATATCAATAAGAAATGCAATTTAAGATCAATAACTCTATTGTTTGTTGCAATTGAATGAATTCATGTTATAGACGATTCATGGAAATTGCTTTCATAATGAATATAGTCGTTAAGAAAGAGTCAACAGATAATTTCATGGTGAATGCATGAAAAATAGTTCTTGTAACAAGAAGAGGAGCGTAATTAGCATAAGGTGAGTAGAAACTCTCATTATTTAGGAATTAATCAAGTTCACATTAGCACGAAATGCAAACCCAGATGAATTACTCCTTTGGCTAATGGATGTAAACAGATTTGGAGTAATAATGCTATTAATACTTGTTTGATTTAATTAATATATTTCGTTGTTTAGCAACATATGTCAATTTCATTATTGCTTTATCAAAAATTGTATTTGGAATCAAAAGCTTCGACTTGCTAACCACAAATGATGGGAGGTACTGTTTATTTTATAATTCAACCAATTAATATCCATAAGAAATGCAATTTGAGATCAAGAACTCTATTGTTTGTTGCAATTGAATGAATTCATGTTATAGACGATTCATGGAAATTGCTTTCATAAGGAATATAGTCGTTAAGAAAGAGTCAACAGATAATTTCATGGTGAATGCATGAAAAATAGTTCTTGTAACAAGAAGAGGAGCGTAATTAGCTTAAGGTGAGTAGAAACTCTCATTATTTAGGAATTAATCAAGTTGACATTAGCACGAAATGCAAACCCAGATGATTACTCCTTTGGCTGATGGATGTAAACAGATTTTGAGTAATAATGGTATTAATACTTGTTTGATTTAATTAATATACTTCGTTGTTTAGCAACATATGACAATTTCATTATCGCTTTATCAAAACGTGTGTTTGGAATCAAAAGATTCGACCTACTATCTAGAAATGATGGGAGGCACTCTTTATTTTAGAATTCAACCAATTAATATCAATAAGAAATGCAATTTAAGATCAAGAATTGTATTGTTTGTTGCAATTGAATGAATTCATGTTATTAACGATTCATGGAAATTGTTTTCATAATGAATATAGTCGTTAAGAGAGAGTCAACAGATAATTTCATGGTGAATGCATTAAAAATAGTTCTTGTAACAAGAAGAGGAGCGTAATTAGCTTGAGGTGGTTAGAAAGTCCCATTATTTTGTAATTAAACAATTTCACATGGGCATGAAATGGTATCCAAGAGGAATGACTCATTTGGCTGATGGACGCAAATAGATTTGGAGTAATAATGGTGTTGATACTTGTTTGATTCAATTAATATACTTCATTGTTTAGCAACATATGTCAATTTAATTATCGCTTTATCAAAAAGTGTGTGTGGAATCAAAAGCATCGACTTGCTCACCACAAATGATGGGAGGTACTGTTTATTTTAGAATTCAACCAATTACTATCAATAAGAAATGCAATTTAAGATAAAGAACTCTATTGTTTGTTGCAATTGAATGAATTCATGTTATAGACGATTCATGGAAATTGCTTTCAAAATAATATAGTCGTTAAGAAAGAGTCAACAGATAATTTCATGGTGAATCCATTAAAAATAGTTCTTGTAACAAGAAGAGGAACGTAATTAGCTTGAGGTGGTTAGAAAGTCCCATTATTTAGTAATTAAACAAGTTCACATTGGCATGAAATGCTATCTAAGAGTAATGACTCCTTTGGATGATGGACGCAAACAGATTTGGAGTAATAATGGTGTTAATACTTGTTTGATTTAATTAATATACTTCGTTGTTTAGCAACGTATGTGAATTTCATTATGTCTTTATCATAAAGTGTGTTTGGAATCAAGAGATTCGACCTGCTAACTAGAGATGATGGGAGCCACTCTTTATTTTAGAATTCAACCAATTAATATCAATAAGAAATGCAATTTAAGATCAAGAACTCTATTGTTTGTTGCAATTGAATGAATTCATGTTATAGACGATTCATGGAAATTGTTTTCGTAATGAATATAGTCGTTAACAAAGAGTCAACAGATAATTTCATAGTGAATGCATTAAAAATAGTTCTTGTAACAAGAAGAGGAATGTAATTTGCTTGAGTTGGTTAGAAAGCCCCATTATTTAGTAATTAAACAAGTTCACATTGGCATCAAATGCTATCCAAGAGTAAAGACTCATTTGGCTGATGGACGCAAACAGATTTGGAGTAATAATGGTGTTAATACTTGTTTGATATAATTAATATACTTCATTGTTTAGCAACATATGTCAATTTAATTATCGCTTTATCAAAAAGTGTGTTTGGAATCAAAAGCTTCGACTTGCTAACCACAAATGATGGCAGGTACTCTTTATTTTAGAATTCAACCAATTAATATCAATAAGAAATGCAATTTAAGATCAATAACTCTATTGTTTGTTGCAATTGAATGAATTCGTGTTATAGACGATTCATGGAAATTGTTTTCATAATGAATATAGTCGTTAAGAAAGAGTCAACAGATAATTTCATGGTGAATGCATGAAAAATAGTTCTTGTAACAAGAAGAGGAGCGTAATTAGCATAAGGTGAGTAGAAACTCTCATTATTTAGGAATTAATCAAGTTCACCTTAGCACGAAATGCAAACCCAGATGAATTACTCCTTTGGCTAATGGATGAAAACAGATTTGGAGTAATAATGGTTTTAATACTTGTTTGATTTAATTAATATATTTCGTTATTTAGCAACATATGTCAATTTCATTATCGCTTTATCAAAAATTGTGTTTGGAATCAAAAGCTTCGACTTGCTAACCACAAATGATGGGAGGTACTGTTTATTTTAGAATTCAACCAATTAATATCCATAAGAAATGCAATTTAAGATCAAGAACTCTATTGTTTGTTGCAATGGAATGAATTCATGTTATAGACGATTCATGGAAATTGCTTTCATAAGGAATATAGTCGTTAAGAAAGAGTCAACAGATAATTTCATGGTGAATGCATGAAAAATAGTTCTTGTAACAAGAAGAGGAGCGTAATTAGCTTAAGGTGAGTAGAAACTCTCATTATTTAGGAATTTATCAAGTTGACATTAGCACGAAATGCAAACCCAGATGATTACTCCTTTGGCTGATGGATGTAAACAGATTTGGAGTAATAATGGTATTAATACTTGTTTGATTTAATTAATATACTTCGTTGTTTAGCAACATATGTCAATTTCATTATCGCTTTATCAAAAAGTGTGTTTGGAATCAAAAGATTTGACCTGCTATCTAGAAATGATGGGAGGCACTCTTTATTTTAGAATTCAACCAATTAATATCAATAAGAAATGCAATTGAAGATCAAGAACTGTATTGTTTGTTGCAATTGAATGAATTCATGTTATAGACGATTCATGGAAATTGTTTTCATAATGAATATAGTCGTTAAGAGAGAGTCAACAGATAATTTCATGGTGAATGCAATAAAAATAGTTCTTGTAACAATAAGAGGAACATAATTTGCTTGAGGTGGTTAGAAAGTCCCATTATTTAGTAATTAAACAAGTTCACATTGGCATGAAATGCTATCCAAGAGGAATGACTCATTTGGCTGATGGACGCAAACAGATTTGGAGTAATAATGGTGTTAATACTTGTTTGATTTAATTAATATACTTCATTGTTTAGCAACATATGTCAATTTAATTATCGCTTTATCAAAAAGTGTGTGTGGAATCAAAAGCATCGACTTGCTAACCACAAATGATGGGAGGTACTCTTTATTTTAGAATTCAACCAATTAATATCAATAAGAAATGCAATTTAAGATCAAGAACTCTATTGTTTTTTGCAAGTGAATGAATTCATGTTATAGACGATTCATGGAAATTGTTTTCATAATGAATATAGTCGTTAAGAGAGAGTCAACAGATAATTTCATGCTGAATGCATGAAAAATAGTTCTTGTAACAAGAAGAGGAGCGTAATTAGCTTAAGGTGAGTAGAAACTCTCATTATTTAGGAATTAATCAAGTTCACATTAGCACGAAATGCAAACCCAGATGATTACTCCTTTGGCTGATGGACGCAAACAGATTTGGAGTAATAATGGTGTTAATACTTGTTTGATTTAATTAATATACTTCATTGTTTAGCAACATATGTCAATTTCAATATCGCTTTATCAAAAAGTGTGTTTGGAATCAAAAGATTCGACGTGCTAACTAGAAATGATGGGTGGCACTCTTTATTTTAGGATTCAAAAAATTAAAATCAATAAGAAATGCAATTTAAGATCAGGAACTCTATTTTTTGTTGCAATTGAATGAATTCATGTTATATACGATTCATGGAAATTGTTTTCATAGTGAATATAGTCATGAAGAAAGAGTCAACAGATAATTTCATGGTGAATGCATTAAAAATAGTTCTTGTAACAAGAAGAGGAACGTAATTAGCTTGAGGTGGTTAGAAAGTCCCATTATTTAGTAATTAAACAAGTTCACATTGGCATGAAATGCTATCCAAGAGTAATGACTCCTTTGGAGTAATAATGGTGTTAATACTTGTTTGATTTCATTAATATACTTCATTGTTTAGCAACATATGTCAATTTAATTATCGTTTTATGAAAAAGTGTGTTTGGAATCAAAAGCATCGACTTGCTAACCATAAATGATGGAGGGTACTCTTTATTTTAGAATTCAACCAATTAATATCAATAACAATGCAATTTAATATCAAGAACTCTATTGTTTGTTGCAATTGAATGAATTCATGTCATAGACGATTCATGGAAATTGCTTTCATAATGAATATAGTCGTTAAGAAACAGTCAACAGATAATTTCATGGTGAATGCATTAAAAATAGTTCTTGTAACAAAAGGAGGAACGTAATTAGCTTGAGGCGGTTAGAAAGTCCCATTATTTAGTAATTAAACAATTTCACATTGGCATGAAATGCTATCCAAGAGGAAAGACTCATTTGGCTGATGGACACAAACAGATTTGGAGTAATAATGGTGTTAATACTTGTTTGATTTAATTAATATACTTCGTTGTTTAGCAACATATGTCAATTTAATTATCACTTTATGAAAAAGTGTGTTTGGAATCAAAAGCATCGACTTGCTAACCACAAATGATGGGAGGTACTCTTTATTTTAGAATTCAACCAATTAATATCAATAACAAATGCAATTTAAGATCAATAACTCTATTGTTTGTTGCAATTGAATGAATTCATGTTATAAACGATTCAGGGAAATTGCTTTCTTAATGAATATAGTTGTTAAGAAAGAGTCAACAGATAATTTCATGGTGAATGCATTAAAAATAGTTCTTGTAACAAGAAGAGGAGCGTAATTAGCTTAAGGTGAGTGGAAACTCTCATTTTTTAGGAATTAATCAAGTTCACATTAGCACGAAATGCAAACCCAGATGATTACTCCTTTGGCTGATGGATGTAAACATATTTGGAGTAATAATGGTATTAATACCTATTTGATTTAATTAATATACTTCGTTGTTTAGCAACATATGTCAATTTCATTATCGCTTTATCAAAAATTGTGTTTGGAATCAAAAGATTTCGACCCTGCTATCTAGAAATGATGGGAGGCACTCTTTATTTTAGAATTCAACCAATTAATATCAATAAGAAATGCAATTTAAGATCAAGAACTGTATTGTTTGTTGCAATTGAATGAATTCATGTTATTAACGATTCATGGAAATTGTTTTCATAATGAATATAGTCGTTAAGAGAGAGTCAACAGATAATTTCATGGTGAATGCATTAAAAATAGTTCTTGTAACAAGAAGAGAAAGCGTAATTAGCTTGAGGTGGTGGTTAGAAAGTCCCATTATTTTGTAATTAAACAATTTCACATTGGCATGAAATGCTATCCAGGAGGAATGACTCATTTGGCTAATGGACGCAAACAGATTTGGAGTAATAATGGTGTTAATACTTGTTTGATTTAATTAATATACTTCGTTCTTTAGCAACATATGTCAATTTCATTATCGCTTTATCAAAAAGTGTGTGTTTAGAATCAAAAGATTCGACCTAATAACTAGAAATGATGGGTGGCACTCTTTATTTTAGGATTCAAAAAATTAAAATCAATAAGAAATGCAATTTAAGAACAAAAACTCTATTGTTTGTTGCAATTGAATGAATTCATGTTATATACGATTCATGGAAATTGTTTTCATAACGAATATAGTCATGAAGAAAGAGTCAACAAATAATTTCATGGTGAATGCATTAAAAATAGTTCTTATAACAAAAAGAGGAGCGTAATTATCTTCAGGTGGGTAGAAAGTCGCATTATTTAGTAATTAAACAAGTTCACATTGGCATGACATGCTATCCAAGACGAATGACTCATTTGGCTATTGGACACAAATAGATTTGGAGCAATAATGCTGTTAATACTTGTTTGATTTAATTAATATACTTCATTGTTTAGCAACATATGTCAATTTAATTATCGCTTTATCAAAAAGTGTGTTTGGAATCAAAAGCATTGACTTGCTAACCACAAATGATGGGAGGTACTCTTTGCTTTAGAATTCAACCAATTAATATCAATAAGAAATGCAATTTAAGATCAAGAACTATATTGTTTCTTGCAATTGAATGAATTCATGTTATAGACGATTCATGGAAATTGCTTTCATAATGAATATAGACGTTAAGAAAGAGTCAACAGATAATTTCATGGTGAATGCATGAAAAATAGTTCTTGTAACAAGAAGAGGAGCGTCATTAGCTTAAGGTGAGTAGAAACCCTCATTATTTAGGAATTAATCAAGTTCACATTAGCACGAAATGCAAACCCCAGATGATTACTCCTTTGGCTGATGGATGTAAACATATTTGGAGTAATAATGGTATTAATACTTATTTCATTTAATTTATATACTTCGTTGTTTAGCAACATATGTCAATTTCATTATCGCTTTATCAAAAAATTGTGTTTGGAATCAAAAGCTTCGACTTGCTCACCACAAATGATGGGAGGTACTATTTATTTTAGAATTCAACCAATTACTATCAATAAGAAATGCAATTTCAGATCAAGAACTCTATTGTTTGTTGCAATTGAATGACTTCATGTTATAGACGATTCATGGAAATTGTTTTCATAATGAATATATAGTCGTTAACAAAGAGTCAACAGATAATTTTATGGTCAATGCATTAAAAAAATAGTTCTTGTAACAAGAAGAGGAACGTAATTTGCTTGAGGTGGTTTGAAAGTCCCATTATTTAGTAATTAAACAAGTTCACATTGGCATGAAATGCTATCCAAGAGTAAAGACTCATTTGGATGATGGACGCAAATAGATTTGGAGTAATAATGGTGTTAATACTTGTTTGATTTAATTAATATACTTCATTGTTTAGCAACATATGTCAATTTAATTATCGCTTTATCAAAAAAGTGTGTGTGTGGAATCAAAAGCATCGACTTGTTAACCACAAATGATGGGAGGTACTCTTTATTTTTAGAATTCAACCAATTAATATCAATAAAGAAATGCAATTAAATATCAAGAACTCTTTTGTTTTTTTTGCAAGTGAATGAATTCATGTTATAGACGATTCATGGAAATTGTTTTTCATAATGAATATAGTCGTTAAGAAAGAGTCAACAGATAATTTCATGCTGAATGCATGAAAAATATAGTCTCTGTAACAAGAAGAGGAGCGTAATTAGCTTAAGGTGAGTAGAAACTCTCATTATTTAGGAATTAATCAAGTTCACATTAGCACGAAATGCAAACCCAGATGATTACTCCTTTGGCTGATGGACGCAAAACAGATTTGGAGTAATAATGGTGTTAATACTTGTTTGATTTAATTAATATACTTCGTTGTTTAGCAACCATATGTCAATGTCATTATGTCTTTATCATAAAGTGTGTTTTGGAATCAAGAGATTCGACCTGCTAACTAGAGATGATGGGAGGCACTCTTTATTTTAGAATTCAACCAATTAATATCAATAAGAAATGCAATTTAAGATCAAGAACTCTATTGTTTGTTGCAATTGAATGAATTCATGTTATAGACGATTCATGGAAATTGTTTTCGTAATGAATATAGTCGTTAACAAATAGTCAACAGATAATTTCATGGTGAATGCATTAAAAATAGTTCTTGTAACAAGAAGAGGAACGTAATTTTCTTGAGTTGGTTAGAAAGTCCCATTATTTAGTAATTAAAACAAGTTTCACATTGGCATGAAATGCTAATCCAAGAGTAAAGACTCATTTGGCTGATGGACGCAAACAGATTTGGAGTAGTAATAATGGTTTTAATACTTG
>JBAPLH010001783.1:0-17110 GCA_037897445.1 Ceriops zippeliana | reverse complement strand
ACACTTTTAAAACTCTAAATCTATTTAAAATCCGTCACAATTGCTGAAATCAAAAATAGAAAGTTCCTCTCATCATTTCTGGTTAGCAAGTCTCCTCTTTTGATTCAAAACACACTTTTTGATACATTTATCATAGAATATAACACATGCGGCTAAACAAACTATTATATTAATTGAATGAAACAAGTACAAACACTTTTAGAACTCTAAATCTATTTAAATCCGTCAGCAAAAGGAGTCATTCATCATGGTTTGAATTTCGTACAAAAGTCAATTTGTTTAAATTCCTAAATAATCAGACTTTCAAATCACCGCACGTTTAGTAGGCTGCTCTTACTTTTACCCGGTACTATTTTTCATGCAATAACCTTGAAAAAATCAATTGCTGAAATCAAAAATAGAAAGTTCCTCTCATCATTTCTGGTTAGCAAGTCTCCTCTTTTGATTCAAAACACACTTTTTGATACATTTATCATAGAATATAAACACATGCGGCTAAACAAACTATTATATTAATTGAATGAAACAAGTACAAACACTTTTTAAAACTCTAAATCTATTTAAATCCGTCAGCAAAAGGAGTCATTCATCATGGTTTGAATTTCGTACAAAAGTCAATTTGTTTAATTCCTAAATAATCAGACTTTCAAATCACCGCACGTTAATTAGGCTGCTCTTACTGTTACCGGTACTATTTTTCATGCAATAACCTTGAAATGAACTTTTGTTTCTTTCTTAATAATTATGTTCATTATGAAAAAAGAGTCCATGAACGATCTGTATCATGAATTCATTCAATTTAATAAACAATGGAGTCCTTGAATTTGAATTGTATTTCCTATTGATATCAATTGCTGAAATCAAAAATAGAAAGTTCCTCTCATCATTTCTGGTTAGCAAGTCTCCTCTTTTGATTCAAAACACACTTTTTGATACATTTATCATAGAATATAACACATGCGGCTAAACAAACTATTATATTAATTGAATGAAACAAGTACAAACACTTTTAAAACTCTAAATCTATTTAAATCCGTCAGCAAAAGGAGTCATTCATCATGGTTTGAATTTCGTACAAAAGTCAATTTGTTTAATTCCTAAATAATCAGACTTTCAAATCACCGCACGTTAATTAGGCTGCTCTTACTTTTACCGGTACTATTTTTCATGC
Source organism: Ceriops zippeliana (assembly GCA_037897445.1). Classification (NCBI taxonomy): domain Eukaryota; kingdom Viridiplantae; phylum Streptophyta; class Magnoliopsida; order Malpighiales; family Rhizophoraceae; genus Ceriops; species Ceriops zippeliana. The sequence goes on along the minus strand of JBAPLH010001783.1, from coordinate 15,939 downwards.
AATAACCTTGAAATGAACTTTTGTTTCTTTCTTAATAATTATGTTCATTATGAAAAAAGAGTCCATGAACGATCTGTATCATGAATTCATTCAATTTAATAAACAATGGAGTCCTTGAATTTGAATTGTATTTCCTATTGATATCAATTGCTGAAATCAAAAATAGAAAGTTCCTCTCATCATTTCTGGTTAGCAAGTCTCCTCTTTTGATTCAAAACACACTTTTTGATACATTTATCATAGAATATAACACATGCGGCTAAACAAACTATTATATTAATTGAATGAAACAAGTACAAACACTTTTAAAACTCTAAATCTATTTAAATCCGTCAGCAAAAGGAGTCATTCATCATGGTTTGAATTTCGTACAAAAGTCAATTTGTTTAATTCCCTAATAATCAGACTTTCAAATCACCGCACGTTAATTAGGCTGCTCTTACTTTTACCGGTACTATTTTTCATGCAATAACCTTGAAATGAACTTTTGTTTCTTTCTTAATAATTATATTCATTATGAAAAAGAGTCCATGAACGATCTGTATCATGAATTCATTCAATTTAATAAACAATGGAGTCCTTGAATTTGAATTGTATTTCCTATTGATATCAATTGCTGAAATCAAAAATAGAAAGTTCCTCTCATCATTTCTGGTTAGCAAGTCTCCTCTTTTGATTCAAAACACACTTTTTGATACATTTATCATAGAATATAACACATGCGGCTAAACAAACTATTATATTAATTGAATGAAACAAGTACAAACACTTTTAAAACTCTAAATCTATTTAAATCCGTCAGCAAAAGGAGTCATTCATCATGGTTTGAATTTCGTACAAAAGTCAATTTGTTTAATTCCTAAATAATCAGACTTTCAAATCACCGCACGTTAATTAGGCTGCTCTTACTTTTACCGGTACTATTTTTCATGCAATAACCTTGAAATGAACTTTTGTTTCTTTCTTAATAATTATGTTCATTATGAAAAAGAGTCCATGAACGATCTGTATCATGAATTCATTCAATTTAATAAACAATGGAGTCCTTGAATTTGAATTGTATTTCCTATTGATATCAATTGCTGAAATCAAAAATAGAAAGTTCCTCTCATCATTTCTGGTTAGCAAGTCTCCTCTTTTGATTCAAAAACACACTTTTTGATACATTTATCATAGAATATAACACATGCGGCTAAACAAACTATTATATTAATTGAATGAAACAAGTACAAACACTTTTAAAACTCTAAATCTATTTAAATCCGTCAGCAAAAGGAGTCATTCATCATGGTTTGAATTTCGTACAAAAGTCAATTTGTTTAATTCCTAAATAATCAGACTTTCAAATCACCGCACGTTAATTAGGCTGCTCTTACTTTTACCCGGTACTATTTTTCATGCAATAACCTTGAAATGAACTTTTGTTTCTTTCTTAATAATTATGTTCATTATGAAAAAGAGTCCATGAACGATCTGTATCATGAATTCATTCAATTTAATAAACAATGGAGTCCTTGAATTTGAATTGTATTTCCTATTGATATCAATTGCTGAAATCAAAAATAGAAAGTTCCTCTCATCATTTCTGGTTAGCAAGTCTCCTCTTTTGATTCAAAACACACTTTTTGATACATTTATCATAGAATATAACACATGCGGCTAAACAAACTATTATATTAATTGAATGAAACAAGTACAAACACTTTTAAAACTCTAAATCTATTTAAATCCGTCAGCAAAAGGAGTCATTCATCATGGTTTGAATTTCGTACAAAAGTCAATTTGTTTTAATTCCTAAATAATCAGACTTTCAAATCACCGCACGTTAATTAGGCTGCTCTTACTTTTTACCGGTACTATTTTTCATGCAATAACCTTGAAATGAACTTTTGTTTCTTTCTTAATAATTATGTTCATTATGAAAAAGAGTCCATGAACGATCTGTATCATGAATTCATTCAATTTAATAAACAATGGAGTCCTTGAATTTGAATTGTATTTCCTATTGATATCAATTGCTGAAATCAAAAATAGAAAGTTCCTCTCATCATTTCTGGTTAGCAAGTCTCCTCTTTTGATTCAAAACACACTTTTTGATACATTTATCATAGAATATAACACATGCGGCTAAACAAACTATTATATTAATTGAATGAAACAAGTACAAACACTTTTAGAAACTCTAAATCTATTTAAATCCGTCAGCAAAAGGAGTCATTCATCATGGTTTGAATTTCGTACAAAAGTCAATTTGTTTAATTCCTAAATAATCAGACTTTCAAATCACCGCACGTTAATTAGGCTGCTCTTACTTTTACCGGTACTATTTTTCATGCAATAACCTTGAAATGAACTTTTGTTTCTTTCTTAATAATTATGTTCATTATGAAAAAGAGTCCATGAACGATCTGTATCATGAATTCATTCAATTTAATAAAAACAATGGAGTCCTTGAATTTGAATTGTATTTCCTATTGATATCAATTGCTGAAATCAAAAAATAGAAAGTTCCTCTCATCATTTCTGGTTAGCAAGTCTCCTCTTTTGATTCAAAACACACTTTTTTGATACATTTATCATAGAATATAACACATGCGGCTAAACAAACTATTATATATTAATTGAATGAAACAAGTACAAACACTTTTTTAAAACTCTAAATCTATTTAAATCCGTCAGCAAAAGGAGTCATTCATCATGGTTTGAATTTCGTACAAAAGTCAATTTGTTTAATTCCTAAATAATCAGACTTTCAAATCACCGCACGTTAATTAGGCTGCTCTTACTTTTTACCGGTACTATTTTTCATGCAATAACCTTGAAATGAACTTTTGTTTCTTTCTTAATAATTATGTTCATTATGAAAAAGAGTCCATGAACGATCTGTATCATGAATTCATTCAATTTAATAAACAATGGAGTCCTTGAATTTGAATTGTATTTCCTATTGATATCAATTGCTGAAATCAAAAATAGAAAGTTCCTCTCATCATTTCTGGTTAGCAAGTCTCCTCTTTTGATTCAAAACACACTTTTTGATACATTTATCATAGAATATAACACATGCGGCTAAACAAACTATTATATTAATTGAATGAAACAAGTACAAACACTTTTAAAACTCTAAATCTATTTAAATCCGTCAGCAAAAGGAGTCATTCATCATGGTTTGAATTTCGTACAAAAGTCAATTTGTTTAATTCCTAAATAATCAGACTTTCAAATCACCGCACGTTAATTAGGCTGCTCTCTTACTTTTACCGGTACTATTTTTCATGCAATAACCTTGAAATGAACTTTTGTTTCTTTCTTAATAATTATGTTCATTATGAAAAAGAGTCCATGAACGATCTGTATCATGAATTCATTCAATTTAATAAACAATGGAGTCCTTGAATTTGAATTGTATTTCCTATTGATATCAATTGCTGAAATCAAAAATAGAAAGTTCCTCTCATCATTTCTGGTTAGCAAGTCTCATCTTTTGATTCAAAACACACTTTTTGATACATTTATCATAGAATATAACACATGCGGCTAAACAAACTATTATATTAATTGAATGAAAACTAGTACAAACACTTTTAAAACTCTAAATCTATTTAAATCCGTCAGCAAAAGGAGTCATTCATCATGGTTTGAATTTCGTACAAAAGTCAATTTGTTTAATTCCTAAATAATCAGACTTTCAAATCACCGCACGTTAATTAGGCTGCTCTTACTTTTTACCGGTACTATTTTTCATGCAATAACCTTGAAATGAACTTTTGTTTCTTTCTTAATAATTATGTTCATTATGAAAAAGAGTCCATGAACGATCTGTATCATGAATTCATTCAATTTAATAAACAATGGAGTCCTTGAATTTGAATTGTATTTCCTATTGATATCAATTGCTGAAATCAAAAATAGAAAGTTCCTCTCATCATTTCTGGTTAGCAAGTCTCCTCTTTTGATTCAAAACACACTTTTTGATACATTTATCATAGAATATAACACATGCGGCTAAACAAACTATTATATTAATTGAATGAAACAAGTACAAACACTTTTAAAACTCTAAATCTATTTAAATCCGTCAGCAAAAGGAGTCATTCATCATGGTTTGAATTTCGTACAAAAGTCAAATTTTTTAATTCCTAAATAATCAGACTTTCAAATCACCGCACGTTAATTAGGCTGCTCTTACTTTTACCGGTACTATTTTTCATGCAATAACCTTGAAATGAACTTTTGTTTCTTTCTTAATAATTATGTTCATTATGAAAAAGAGTCCATGAACGATCTGTATCATGAATTCATTCAATTTAATAAAAACAATGGAGTCCTTGAATTTGAATTGTATTTCCTATTGATATCAATTGCTGAAATCAAAAATAGAAAGTTCCTCTCATCATTTCTGGTTAGCAAGTCTCCTCTTTTGATTCAAAACACACTTTTTGATACATTTATCATAGAATATAACACATGCGGCTAAACAAACTATTATATTAATTTGAATGAAACAAGTACAAACACTTTTAAAACTCTAAATCTATTTAAATCCGTCAGCAAAAGGAGTCATTCATCATGGTTTGAATTTCGTACAAAAGTCAATTTGTTTAATTCCTAAATAATCAGACTTTCAAATCACCGCACGTTAATTAGGCTGCTCTTACTTTTACCGGTACTATTTTTCATGCAATAACCTTGAAATGAACTTTTGTTTCTTTCTTAATAATTATGTTCATTATGAAAAAGAGTCCATGAACGATCTGTATCATGAATTCATTCAATTTAATAAACAATGGAGTCCTTGAATTTGAATTGTATTTCCTATTGATATCAATTGCTGAAATCAAAAATAGAAAGTTCCTCTCATCATTTCTGGTTAGCAAGTCTCCTCTTTTGATTCAAAACACACTTTTTGATACATTTATCATAGAATATAACACATGCGGCTAAACAAAACTATTATATTAATTGAATGAAACAAGTACAAACACTTTTAAAACTCTAAATCTATTTAAATCCGTCAGCAAAAGGAGTCATTCATCATGGTTTGAATTTCGTACAAAAGTCAATTTGTTTAATTCCTAAATAATCAGACTTTCAAATCACCGCACGTTTAATTAGGCTGCTCTTACTTTTACCGGTACTATTTTTCATGCAATAACCTTGAAATGAACTTTTGTTTCTTTCTTTAATAATTATGTTCATTATGAAAAAGAGTCCATGAACGATCTGTATCATGAATTCATTCAATTTAATAAACAATGGAGTCCTTGAATTTGAATTGTATTTCCTATTGATATCAATTGCTGAAATCAAAAATAGAAAGTTCCTCTCATCATTTCTGGTTAGCAAGTCTCCTCTTTTGATTCAAAACACACTTTTTGATACATTTATCATAGAATATAACACATGCGGCTAAACAAACTATTATATTAATTGAATGAAACAAGTACAAACACAAACACTTTTAAAACTCTAAATCTATTTAAATCCGTCAGCAAAAGGAGTCATTCATCATGGTTTGAATTTCGTACAAAAGTCAATTTGTTTAATTCCTAAATAATCAGACTTTCAAATCACCGCACGTTTAATTAGGCTGCTCTTACTTTTACCGGTACTATTTTTCATGCAATAACCTTGAAATGAACTTTTGTTTCTTTCTTAAATAATTATGTTCATTATGAAAAAGAGTCCATGAACGATCTGTATCATGAATTCATTCAATTTAATAAACAATGGAGTCCTTGAATTTGAATTGTATTTCCTATTGATATCAATTGCTGAAATCAAAAATAGAAAGTTCCTCTCATCATTTCTGGTTAGCAAGTCTCCTCTTTTGATTCAAAACACACTTTTTGATACATTTATCATAGAATATAACACATGCGGCTAAACAAACTATTATATTAATTGAATGAAACAAGTACAAAAACACTTTTAAAACTCTAAATCTATTTAAATCCGTCAGCAAAAGGAGTCATTCATCATGGTTTGAATTTCGTACAAAAGTCAATTTGTTTAATTCCTAAATAATCAGACTTTCAAATCACCGCACGTTAATTAGGCTGCTCTTACTTTTACCGGTACTATTTTTTCATGCAATAACCTTGAAATGAACTTTTGTTTCTTTCTTAATAATTATGTTCATTATGAAAAAGAGTCCATGAACGATCTGTATCATGAATTCATTCAATTTAATAAACAATGGAGTCCTTGAATTTGAATTGTATTTCCTATTGATATCAATTGCTGAAATCAAAAATAGAAAGTTCCTCTCATCATTTCTGGTTAGCAAGTCTCCTCTTTTGATTCAAAACACACTTTTTGATACATTTATCATAGAATATAACACATGCGGCTAAACAAACTATTATATTAATTGAATGAAACAAGTACAAAACACTTTTAGAACTCTAAATCTATTTAAATCCGTCAGCAAAAGGAGTCATTCATCATGGTTTGAATTTCGTACAAAAGTCAATTTGTTTAATTCCTAAATAATCAGACTTTCAAATCACCGCACGTTAATTAGGCTGCTCTTACTTTTACCGGTACTATTTTTCATGCAATAACCTTGAAAATGAACTTTTGTTTCTTTCTTAATAATAATTATTTCATTATGAAAAAGAGTCCATGAACGATCTGTATCATGAATTCATTCAATTTAATAAACAATGGAGTCCTTGAATTTGAATTGTATTTCCTATTGATATCAATTGCTGAAATCAAAAATAGAAAGTTCCTCTCATCATTTCTGGTTAGCAAGTCTCCTCTTTTGATTCAAAACACACTTTTTTGATACATTTATCATAGAATATAACACATGCGGCTAAACAAAACAAACTATATATTAATTGAATGAAACAAGTACAAACACTTTTAAAACTCTAAATCTATTTAAATCCGTCAGCAAAAGGAGTCATTCATCATGGTTTGAATTTCGTACAAAAGTCAATTTGTTTAATTCCTAAATAATCAGACTTTCAAATCACCGCACGTTAATTAGGCTGCTCTTACTTTTACCGGTACTATTTTTCATGCAATAACCTTGAAATGAACTTTTGTTTCTTTCTTAATAATTATGTTCATTATGAAAAAGAGTCCATGAACGATCTGTATCATGAATTCATTCAATTTAATAAACAATGGAGTCCTTGAATTTGAATTGTATTTCCTATTGATATCAATTGCTGAAATCAAAAATAGAAAGTTCCTCTCATCATTTCTGGTTAGCAAGTCTCCTCTTTTGATTCAAAACACACTTTTTGATACATTTATCATAGAATATAACACATGCGGCTAAACAAACTATTATATTAATTGAATGAAACAAGTACAAACACTTTTAAAACTCTAAATCTATTTAAATCCGTCAGCAAAAGGAGTCATTCATCATGGTTTGAATTTCGTACAAAAGTCAATTTGTTTAATTCCTAAATAATCAGACTTTCAAATCACCGCACGTTAATTAGGCTGCTCTTACTTTTACCGGTACTATTTTTCATGCAATAACCTTGAAATGAACTTTTGTTTCTTTCTTAATAATTATGTTCATTATGAAAAAGAGTCCATGAACGATCTGTATCATGAAATTCATTCAATTTAATAAACAATGGAGTCCTTGAATTTGAATTGTATTTCCTATTGATATCAATTGCTGAAATCAAAAATAGAAAGTTCCTCTCATCATTTCTGGTTAGCAAGTCTCCTCTTTTGATTCAAAACACACTTTTTGATACATTTATCATAGAATATAACACATGCGGCTAAACAAACTATTATATTAATTGAATGAAACAAGTACAAACACTTTTTTAAAACTCTAAATCTATTTAAATCCGTCAGCAAAAGGAGTCATTCATCATGGTTTGAATTTCGTACAAAAGTCAATTTGTTTAATTCCTAAATAATCAGACTTTCAAATCACCGCACGTTAATTAGGCTGCTCTTACTTTTACCGGTACTATTTTTCATGCAATAACCTTGAAATGAACTTTTGTTTCTTTCTTAATAATTATGTTCATTATGAAAAAGAGTCCATGAACGATCTGTATCATGAATTCATTCAATTTAATAAACAATGGAGTCCTTGAAATTTGAATTGTATTTCCTATTGATATCAATTGCTGAAATCAAAAAATAGAAAGTTCCTCTCATCATTTCTGGTTAGCAAGTCTCCTCTTTTGATTCAAAACACACTTTTTGATACATTTATCATAGAATATAACACATGCGGCTAAACAAACTATTATATTAATTGAATGAAACAAGTACAAAACACTTTTAAAACTCTAAATCTATTTAAATCCGTCAGCAAAAGGAGTCATTCATCATGGTTTGAATTTCGTACAAAAGTCAATTTGTTTAATTCCTAAAATAATCAGACTTTCAAATCACCGCACGTTAATTAGGCTGCTCTTACTTTTACCGGTACTATTTTTCATGCAATAACCTTGAAATGAACTTTTGTTTCTTTCTTAATAATTATGTTCATTATGAAAAAGAGTCCATGAACGATCTGTATCATGAATTCATTCAATTTAATAAACAATGGAGTCCTTGAATTTGAATTGTATTTCCTATTGATATCAATTGCTGAAATCAAAAATAGAAAGTTCCTCTCATCATTTCTGGTTAGCAAGTCTCCTCTTTTGATTCAAAAAACACTTTTTGATACATTTTATCATAGAATATAACACATGCGGCTAAACAAACTATTATATTAATTGAATGAAACAAGTACAAACACTTTTAAAACTCTAAATCTATTTAAATCCGTCAGCAAAAGGAGTCATTCATCATGGTTTGAATTTCGTACAAAAGTCAATTTGTTTTTATTCCTAAATAATCAGACTTTCAAATCACCGCACGTTAATTAGGCTGCTCTTACTTTTACCGGTACTATTTTTCATGCAATAACCTTGAAATGAACTTTTGTTTCTTTCTTAATAATTATGTTCATTATGAAAAAGAGTCCATGAACGATCTGTATCATGAATTCATTCAATTTAATAAACAATGGAGTCCTTGAATTTGAATTGTATTTCCTATTGATATCAATTGCTGAAATCAAAAATAGAAAGTTCCTCTCATCATTTCTGGTTAGCAAGTCTCCTCTTTTGATTCAAAACACACTTTTTGATACATTTATCATAGAATATAACACATGCGGCTAAACAAAACTATTATATTAATTGAATGAAACAAGTACAAACACTTTTAAAACTCTAAATCTATTTAAATCCGTCAGCAAAAGGAGTCATTCATCATGGTTTGAATTTCGTACAAAAGTCAATTTGTTTAATTCCTAAATAATCAGACTTTCAAATCACCGCACGTTAATTAGGCTGCTCTTACTTTTACCGGTACTATTTTTCATGCAATAACCTTGAAATGAACTTTTGTTTCTTTCTTAATAATTATGTTCATTATGAAAAAGAGTCCATGAACGATCTGTATCATGAATTCATTCAATTTAATAAACAATGGAGTCCTTGAATTTGAATTGTATTTTCCTATTGATATCAATTGCTGAAATCAAAAATAGAAAGTTCCTCTCATCATTTCTGGTTAGCAAGTCTCCTCTTTTGATTCAAAACACACTTTTTGATACATTTATCATAGAATATAACACATGCGGCTAAACAAACTATTATATTAATTGAATGAAACAAGTACAAACACTTTTAAAACTCTAAATCTATTTAAATCCGTCAGCAAAAGGAGTCATTCATCATGGTTTGAATTTCGTACAAAAGTCAATTTGTTTAATTCCTAAATAATCAGACTTTCAAATCACCGCACGTTAATTAGGCTGCTCTTACTTTTACCGGGTACTATTTTTTCATGCAATAACCTTGAAATGAACTTTTGTTTCTTTCTTAATAATTATGTTCATTATGAAAAAAGAGTCCATGAACGATCTGTATCATGAATTCATTCAATTTAATAAACAATGGAGTCCTTGAATTTGAATTGTATTTCCTATTGATATCAATTGCTGAAATCAAAAATAGAAAGTTCCTCTCATCATTTCTGGTTAGCAAGTCTCCTCTTTTGATTCAAAACACACTTTTTGACACATTTATCATAGAATATAACACATGCGGCTAAACAAACTATTATATTAATTGAATGAAACAAGTACAAACACTTTTAGAACTCTAAATCTATTTAAATCCGTCAGCAAAAGGAGTCATTCATCATGGTTTGAATTTCGTACAAAAGTCAATTTGTTTAATTCCTAAATAATCAGACTTTCAAATCACCGCACGTTAATTAGGCTGCTCTTACTTTTACCGGTACTATTTTTCATGCAATAACCTTGAAATGAACTTTTGTTTCTTTCTTAATAATTATGTTCATTATGAAAAAGAGTCCATGAACGATCTGTATCATGAATTCATTCAATTTAATAAACAATGGAGTCCTTGAATTTGAATTGTATTTCCTATTGATATCAATTGCTGAAATCAAAAATAGAAAGTTCCTCTCATCATTTCTGGTTAGCAAGTCTCCTCTTTTGATTCAAAACACACTTTTTGATACATTTATCATAGAATATAAACACATGCGGCTAAACAAACTATTATATTAATTGAATGAAACAAGTACAAACACTTTTAAAACTCTAAATCTATTTAAATCCGTCAGCAAAAGGAGTCATTCATCATGGTTTGAATTTCGTACAAAAGTCAATTTGTTTTTAATTCCTAAATAATCAGACTTTCAAATCACCCGCACGTTAATTAGGCTGCTCTTACTTTTACCGGTACTATTTTTCATGCAATAACCTTGAAATGAACTTTTGTTTCTTTCTTAATAATTATGTTCATTATGAAAAAGAGTCCATGAACGATCTGTATCATGAATTCATTCAATTTAATAAACAATGGAGTCCTTGAATTTGAATTGTATTTCCTATTGATATCAATTGCTGAAATCAAAAATAGAAAGTTCCTCTCATCATTTCTGGTTAGCAAGTCTCCTCTTTTGATTCAAAACACACTTTTTGATACATTTATCATAGAATATAACACATGCGGCTAAACAAACTATTATATTAATTGAATGAAACAAGTACAAACACTTTTAAAACTCTAAATCTATTTAAATCCGTCAGCAAAAGGAGTCATTCATCATGGTTTGAATTTCGTACAAAAGTCAATTTGTTTAATTCCTAAATAATCAGACTTTCAAATCACCGCACGTTAATTAGGCTGCTCTTACTTTTACCGGTACTATTTTTTTCATGCAATAACCTTGAAATGAACTTTTGTTTCTTTCTTAATAATTATGTTTCATTATGAAAAAGAGTCCATGAACGATCTGTATCATGAATTCATTCAATTTAATAAACAATGGAGTCCTTGAATTTGAATTGTATTTCCTATTGATATCAATTGCTTGAAAATCAAAAATAGAAAGTTCCTCTCATCATTTCTGGTTAGCAAGTCTCCTCTTTTGATTCAAAACACACTTTTTGATACATTTATCATAGAATATAACACATGCGGGCTAAACAAACTATTATATTAATTGAATGAAACAAGTACAAACACTTTTAGAACTCTAAATCTATTTAAATCCGTCAGCAAAAGGAGTCATTCATCATGGTTTGAATTTCGTACAAAAGTCAATTTGTTTAATTCCTAAATAATCAGACTTTCAAATCACCGCACGTTAATTAGGCTGCTCTTACTTTTACCGGTACTATTTTTTCATGCAATAACCTTGAAATGAACTTTTGTTTCTTTCTTAATAATTATGTTCATTATGAAAAAGAGAGTCCATGAACGATCTGTATCATGAATTCATTCAATTTAATAAACAATGGAGTCCTTGAATTTGAATTGTATTTCCTATTGATATCAATTGCTGAAATCAAAAATAGAAAGTTCCTCTCATCATTTCTGGTTAGCAAGTCTCCTCTTTTGATTCAAAACACACTTTTTGATACATTTATCATAGAATATAACACATGCGGCTAAACAAACTATTATATATAATTGAATGAAACAAGTACAAACACTTTTAGAACTCTAAATCTATTTAAAATCCGTCAGCAAAAGGAGTCATTCATCATGGTTTGAATTTCGTACAAAAGTCAATTTGTTTTAATTCCTAAATAATCAGACTTTCAAATCACCGCACGTTTAATTAGGCTGCTCTTACTTTTACCGGTACTATTTTTCATGCAATAACCTTGAAATGAACTTTTGTTTTTTTCTTAATAATTATATTCATTATGAAAAAGAGTCCATGAAACGATCTGTATCATGAATTCATTCAATTTAATAAAAAATGGAGTCCTTGAATTTGAATTGTATTTCCTATTGATATCAATTGCTGAAATCAAAAATAGAAAGTTCCTCTCATCATTTCTGGTTAGCAAGTCTCCTCTTTTGATTCAAAACACACTTTTTGATACATTTATCATAGAATATAACACATGCGGCTAAACAAACTATTATATTAATTGAATGAAACAAGTACAAACACTTTTAGAAACTCTAAATCTATTTAAATCCGTCAGCAAAAGGAGTCATTCATCATGGTTTGAATTTCGTACAAAAGTCAATTTGTTTAATTCCTAAATAATCAGACTTTCAAATCACCGCACGTTAATTAGGCTGCTCTTTACTTTTACCGGTACTATTTTTCATGCAATAACCTTGAAATGAACTTTTGTTTCTTTCTTAATAATTATGTTCATTATGAAAAAGAGTCCATGAACGATCTGTATCATGAATTCATTCAATTTAATAAACAATGGAGTCCTTGAATTTGAATTGTATTTCCTATTGATATCAATTGCTGAAATCAAAAATAGAAAGTTCCTCTCATCATTTCTGGTTAGCAAGTCTCCTCTTTTGATTCAAAACACACTTTTTGATACATTTATCATAGAATATAACACATGCGGCTAAACAAAACTATTATATTAATTGAATGAAACAAGTACAAACACTTTTAAAACTCTAAATCTATTTAAATCCGTCAGCAAAAGGAGTCATTCATCATGGTTTGAATTTCGTACAAAAGTCAATTTGTTTAATTCCTAAATAATCAGACTTTCAAATCACCGCACGTTAATTAGGCTGCTCTTTACTTTTACCGGTACTATTTTTCATGCAATAACCTTGAAATGAACTTTTGTTTCTTTCTTAATAATTATGTTCATTATGAAAAAGAGTCCATGAACGATCTGTATCATGAATTCATTCAATTTAATAAACAATGGAGTCCTTGAATTTGAATTGTATTTCCTATTGATATCAATTGCTGAAATCAAAAATAGAAAGTTCCTCTCATCATTTCTGGTTAGCAAGTCTCCTCTTTTGATTCAAAACACACACTTTTTGATACATTTATCATAGAATATAACACATGCGGCTAAACAAACTATTATATTAATTGAATGAAACAAGTACAAACACTTTTAAAACTCTAAATCTATTTAAATCCGTCAGCAAAAGGAGTCATTCATCATGGTTTGAATTTCGTACAAAAGTCAATTTGTTTAATTCCTAAATAATCAGACTTTCAAATCACCGCACGTTAATTAGGCTGCTCTTACTGTTACCGGTACTATTTTTCATGCAATAACCTTGAAATGAACTTTTGTTTCTTTCTTAATAATTATGTTCATTATGAAAAAGAGTCCATGAACGATCTGTATCATGAATTCATTCAATTTAATAAACAATGGAGTCCTTGAATTTGAATTGTATTTCCTATTGATATCAATTGTTGAAATCAAAAATAGAAAGTTCCTCTCATCATTTCTGGTTAGCAAGTCTCCTCTTTTGATTCAAAACACACTTTTTGATACATTTATCATAGAATATAACACATGCGGCTAAACAAACTATTATATTAATTGAATGAAACAAGTACAAACACTTTTAAAACTCTAAATCTATTTAAATCCGTCAGCAAAAGGAGTCATTCATCATGGTTTGAATTTCGTACAAAAGTCAATTTGTTTTTATTCCTAAATAATCAGACTTTCAAATCACCGCACGTTAATTAGGCTGCTCTTACTTTTACCGGTACTATTTTTCATGCAATAACCTTGAAATGAACTTTTGTTTCTTTCTTAATAATTATGTTCATTATGAAAAAGAGTCCATGAACGATCTGTATCATGAATTCATTCAATTTAATAAACAATGGAGTCCTTGAATTTGAATTGTATTTCCTATTGATATCAATTGCTGAAATCAAAAATAGAAAGTTCCTCTCATCATTTCTGGTTAGCAAGTCTCCTCTTTTGATTCAAAACACACTTTTTTTGATACATTTATCATAGAATATAACACATGCGGCTAAACAAAACTATTATATTAATTGAATGAAACAAGTACAAACACTTTTAAAACTCTAAATCTATTTAAATCCGTCAGCAAAAGGAGTCATTCATCATGGTTTGAATTTCGTACAAAAGTCAATTTGTTTAATTCCTAAATAATCAGACTTTCAAATCACCGCACGTTAATTAGGCTGCTCTTTACTTTTACCGGTACTATTTTTTCATGCAATAACCTTGAAATGAACTTTTGTTTTCTTTCTTAATAATTATGTTCATTATGAAAAAAGAGTCCATGAACGATCTGTATCATGAATTCATTCAATTTAATAAACAATGGAGTCCTTGAATTTGAATTGTATTTCCTATTGATATCAATTGTTGAAATCAAAAATAGAAAGTTCCTCTCATCATTTCTGGTTAGCAAGTCTCCTCTTTTGATTCAAAACACACTTTTTGATACATTTATCATAGAATATAACACATGCGGCTAAACAAACTATTATATTAATTGAATGAAACAAGTACAAAACACTTTTAAAACTCTAAATCTATTTAAATCCGTCAGCAAAAGGAGTCATTCATCATGGTTTGAATTTCGTACAAAAGTCAATTTGTTTAATTCCCTAAATAATCAGACTTTCAAATCACCGCACGTTAATTAGGCTGCTCTTACTTTTACCGGTACTATTTTTCATGCAATAACCTTGAAATGAACTTTTGTTTCTTTCTTAATAATTATGTTCATTATGAAAAAAGAGTCCATGAACGATCTGTATCATGAATTCATTCAATTTAATAAACAATGGAGTCCTTGAATTTGAATTGTATTTCCTATTGATATCAATTGTTGAAATCAAAAATAGAAAGTTCCTCTCATCATTTCTGGTTAGCAAGTCTCTCCTCTTTTGATTCAAAACACACTTTTTGATACATTTATCATAGAATATAACACATGCGGGCTAAACAAACTATTATATTAATTGAATGAAACAAGTACAAAACACTTTTAAAACTCTAAATCTATTTAAATCCGTCAGCAAAAGGAAATTCGGAGTCATTTCATCATGGTTTGAATTTCGTACAAAAGTCAATTTGTTTAATTCCTAAATAATCAGACTTTCAAATCACCGCACGTTTATAGAAAGAGTCCTCTCATGGATTTCTGGTTAGCCAAGTCTCCTCTTTTTCGTTTCAAAAAACACTTTTCTGATGATTTATCATAGAATATAACACATGCGGCAAACAAACTAATTATATTAATTGAATGAAACATTAATATCAATGACACTTTTTAGAACTCTAAATCTATTTAAATCCGTCAGCAAAAGGAGTCATTCATCATGGTTTGAATTTCGTAACAAAAGTCAATTTTTTTTAATAACTAAATAATCAGACTTTCAAATCACCCGCACGTTAATTAGGCTGCTCTTACTTTTACCGGTATATTTTTCATGCAATAAACCTTGAAATGAACTTTTGTTTCTTTCTTTGTAATAATTATGTTCATTATGAAAAAGAGAGTCCATGAACGATCTGTATCATGAATTCATTCAATTTAATAAACAATGGAGTCCTTGAATTTGAATTTGTATTTCCTATTGATATCAATTGCTGAAATCAAAAATAGAAAG
>JBAPLH010001780.1:0-25444 GCA_037897445.1 Ceriops zippeliana | reverse complement strand
AGGATGAAAGAAAATTTAATTTCAAGGTTATTGCAGGAAAAATAAGTTGGAGTAACAATAAGAGGAGCCTAATTCACATGATGGTGATTAGAATGTCTCGATGATTTAGGAATTTAAACCAGTTCACTTACGTAAGAAATGCAAACCATGATGACTGACTCCTTTGGTTGATGGATTTAAATAGATTTAGTGTTTTAATGCTCTTTATACTTGTTTTCGTTCTATTAATATATTAGGGTTTTTAGCCAGATGTGTTTAATTTCGTGATCAATGTGTCATAAAAGTGTGTTTGGGGTCAAAAGAGGGAGCCTTGCTAATGACAAATGATGGGAGGCCAATATCGAATTTTGAAATTCAACAATTAATATCAACAAGAAATGAAATTTAAGATCAAGGACACCATTGTTTGTTAAGTTGAATGAATTCATGATTATAGATGGTCTATGGGCATTTATATCATAACGAATATAGTCATTAAGGATGAAGCAAAATTTAATTTCAAGGTTATTGCATGACAAATAGTCCTGGTAACAATAAGAGGAGCCTAATTCACATTAGGTGATTAGAATGTCTCATGATTTAGGACTTTAAACAGTTCACATATGTAAGAAATGCAAACCATGATTACTGACTCCTTTGGCTGATGGATTTAAATAGATTTAGTGTTTTAATGCTCTTTATATTTTTTGATTCTATTAATATACTAGGTTGTTTAGCCACATGTGTTAATTTCATGATCAATGTGTCAAAAAGTGTGATTGGGGTTAATAGCGGAGCCTTGCCAATAAGAAATGATTTGAGGCGCTCTCGAATTTTGAATTCAACATATAATATCAATAAAAAATGAAATTCTCAAATCAAGGACTCCATTGTTTGTTAAATTGAATGAATTCATGTTACAAATGGCCATGGGCATTTTTTTTTCATAACGAATATAATCATTAAGGATGAAGCAAAATTTTAATTTCAAGGTTATTGCATGAAAAATAGTGCGAGTAACAATAAAAGGAGCCTAATTCACATGAGGTGATTAAAATGTCCCATGATTTTGGAATTAAACCAGTTCACTTATGTAAGAAATGCAAACCATGATGTCTGAATCCTTGGTTGATGGATTTAAAAAGATTTAGTGTTTTAATGCTCTTTATACTTGTTTCATTATATTGATACTCTAGGTTGTTTAGCCACATGTTTTAATTTCATGATCAATGTGTCATAAAGTGTTTTTGGGGTCAAAAGCGGAGCCTTTCTAATAAGAAATGATTTGAGGCACGCTCTAATTTTGACTTCAACAATTAATATTAATAAGAAATGAAATTCAAGATCAAGTACTCCATTGTTTGTTAAATTGAATGAATTCATGTTACAAATGGCCCATGGGCATTTTTTTCATAACGAATATAATCATTAAGGATGAAGGAAAATTTAATTTCAAGGTAATTGCAGGAAAAATAGTGCGAGTAACAATAAGAGGAGCCTAATTCACATGAGGTGATTAGAATGTCTCATGATTTAGGAATTAAA
The DNA here is from genome assembly GCA_037897445.1 of Ceriops zippeliana. NCBI lineage: Eukaryota > Viridiplantae > Streptophyta > Magnoliopsida > Malpighiales > Rhizophoraceae > Ceriops > Ceriops zippeliana. The sequence goes on along the minus strand of JBAPLH010001780.1, from coordinate 23,920 downwards.
CCAGTTCACTTATGTAAGAAATGCAAACCATGATGACTGACTCCTTTGGTTGATGGATTTAAATAGATTTAGTGTTTTAATGCTCTTTATACTTGTTTCGTTCTATTAATATATTAGGGTTTGTAGCCAGATTTGTTAATTTCATGATCAATGTGTGATAAAGTGTGTTTGGGGTCAAAAGAAGAGCCTTGCTAATGACAAATGATGGGAGGCAATATCAAATTTTGAATTCAATAATTAATATCAATAAGAAATCAAATTTAAGATCAAGGACACCATTGTTTGTTAAGTTGAATGAATTCATGATATAGATGGTCTATGGGCATTTATTTGATAACGAATATAGTCATTCAGGATGAAGCAAAATTTATTTTCAAGGTTATTGCATGACAAATAGTCCTGGTAACAATAAGAGGAGCATAATTCACATTAGGTGATTAGAATGTCTCATGATTTAGGACATTAAACAGTTCACATATGTAAGAAATGCAAACCATGATTACTGACTCCTTTGGTTGATGGATTTAAATAGATTTAGTGTTTTAATGCTCTTTATATTTTTTGATTCTATTAATATACTAGGTTGTTTACCCACATGTGTTACTTTCATGATCAATGTGTCAAAAAGTGTGTTTGGTGTCAAAAGTGGAGCCTTGCTAATAAGAAATGATTTGAGGCGCTCTCGAATTTTGAATTCAACAATTAATATCAATAATAAATGAAATTTAAGGTCAAGGACACCATTGTTTGTTAAGTTGAATGAATTCATGATATAGATGGTCCATGGGCATTTATTTCATAACGAATATAGTCATTAAGGATGAAGCAAAATTTAATTTCAAGGTTATTACATGACAAATAGTCCTGGTAACAATAAGAGGAGCCTAATTCACACGAGGTGATTAGAATGTCTCACGATTTAGGAATTAAAACAGTTCACATATTTAAGAAATGCAAACCATGATTACTGATTCCTGTGGCTGATGGATTTAAATAGATTTAGTGTTTTAATGCTCTTTATACTCTTTGATTTTATTAATATACTAGGTTGCTTAGCCACATGTGTTAATTTCATGATCAATGTGTCAAAAAGTGTGTTTGGGGTCAAAAGCGGAGCCTTTCTGATAAGAAATGATTTGAGGCGCGCTCTAATTTTGACTTCAACAATTAATATCAATAAGAAATGAAATTCAAGACCAAGGACTCCATTGTTTGTTAAATTGAATGAATTCATGTTACAAATGGCCCATGGGCATTTTTTTCATAACGAATTTAATCATTAAGGATGAAGGAAAATTTAATTTTAAGGTTATTGCATGAAAAATAGTGCGAGTTACAATAAGAGGAGCCTAATTCACATGAGGTGATTAGAATGTTTCATGATTTAGGAATTAAAACAGTTCACATATGTAACAAATGCAAACCATGATTACTGACTCTTTTGGTTGATGGATTTAAATAGATTTAGTGTTTTAATGCTCTTTATATTTTTTTATTCTATTAATATACTAGGTTGTTTAGCCACATGTGTTAATTTCAAGATCAATGTGTCAAAAAGTGTGTTTGGGGTCAAAAGCGGAGCCTTGCTAATAAGAAAATGATTTGAGGCGCTCTCGAATTTTGAATTTTCAACATATAATATCAATAAGAAATGAAATTCAAGATCAAGGACTCCATTGTTTGTTTAAATTGAATGAATTCATGTTACAAATGGCCCCATGGGCATTTTTTTTCATAACGGATATAATCATTAACGATGAAGCAAAATTTATTTTCAAGGTTATTGCATGAAAAATAGTGTGAGTTACAATAAGAGGAGCCTAATTCACATGAGGTGCTTAGAATGTCTCATCATTTAGGAATTAAACCAGTTCACTTATGTAAGAAATGCAAACCCTGATGTCTGACTCCTTTGGTTGATGGATTTAAATAGATTTAGTGTTTTAATGTTGTCTATACTTGTTTCATTCTATTAATATACTAGGTTGTTTAGCCAGATTTGTTAATTTCATGATCAATGTGTCATAAAGTGTGTTTGGGGTCAAAAGTGGAGCGTTGCTAATGACAAATGATGGGAGGCAATATCGAATTTTGAATTCAACAATTAATATCAATAAGAAATCAAATTTAAGATCAAGGACTCCATTGTTTGTTAACTTGAATGAATTCATGATATAGATGGTCCATGGGCATTTATTTCATAATGAGTATAGTCATTGAGGATGAAGTAAATTTTAATTTCAAGGTTATTGCATGACAAATACTGCTGGTAACATTAAGAGGAACCTAATTCACATGAGGTGATTAGAATGTCTCATGATTTGGGAATTAAACCAATTCACATATGTAAGAAATGCAAACCATGATGATTTACACCTTCGGTTGATGGATTTAAATAGATTTAGGATTTTAATGGTCTTTATACTTGTTTGATTCTATTAATATACTAGGTTGTTTAGCCACATGTGTTAATTTCAAGATCAATGTGTCAAAAAGTGTGTTTGGGGTCAAAAGTGGAGCCTTGCTAATAAGAAATGATTTGAGGCGCTCTCGAATTTTGAATTCAACATATAATATCTATAAGAAATGAAATTCACGATCAAGCACTCCATTGTTTGTTAAATTGAATGAATTCATGTTACAAATGGCCCATGGACATTTTTTTCATAACGAATATAATCATTAAGGATGAAGCAAAATTTAATTTCAAGGTTATTGCATGAAAAATAGTGTGAGTAACAATAAGAGGAGCCTAATTCATATGAGGTGTTTAGAATGTCTCATCATTTAGGAAGTAAACTAGTTCACTTAGGTAACAAATGCAAACCATGATGACTGACTCCTTTGGTTGATGGATTTAAATAGATTTAGTGTTTTAATGCTCTTTATACTTGTTTCATTCTATTAATATACTAGGTTGTTTAGCCACATGTGTTAATTTCATGATCAATGTGTCATAAAGTGTGTTTGGGGTCAAAAGAGGAGCCTTGCTAAGGACAAATGATGGGAGGCAATATCGAATTTTGAATTCAACAATTAATATCAATAAGAAATGAAATTCAAGATCAAGGACTCCATTATTTGTTAAGTTGAATGAATTCATGATATAGATGGTCCATGGGCATTTATTTTCATAACAAATATAGTCATTAAGAATGAAGCAAAATTTAATTTCAAGGTTGTTACATGACAAATAGTCCTGGTAACAATAAGAGGAGCCTAATTCACATGAGGTGATTAGAATGTCTCATGATTTAGGAATTAAAACAGTTCACATATTTAAGAAATACAAACCATGATTACTGACTCCTTTGGTTGATGGATTTACATAGATTTAGTGTTTTAATGCTCTTTATACTTGTTTCGTTCTATTAATATATATTAGGTTGTTTAGTCACATGTGTTAATTTCAAGATCAATGTGTCATAATGTGTGTTTGGGGTCAAAAGAGGAGCCTTGCTAATGACAAATGATGGGAGGCAATATCGAATTTTAAATTCAACAATTAATATCAATAAGAAATCAAATTTAAGATCAAGGACACCATTGTTTGTTAAGTTGAATGAATTCATGATATAGATGGTCCATGGGCATTTATTTCATAACGAATATAGTCAGTAATGATGAAGCAAAATTTGATTTCAAGGTTATTACGTGACAAATAGTCCTGGTAACAATAAGAGGAGCCTAATTCACATTAGGTGATTAGAATGTCTCATGATTTAGGAATTAAAACAGTTCACATATTTAAGAAATGCAAACCATGATTACTGACTCCTTTGGTTGATGGATTTAAATAGATTTAGTGTTTTAATGCTCTTTATACTCTTTGAATCTATTAATATACTAGGTTGTTTAGCCACATGTGTTAATTTCATGATCAATGTGTCAAAAAGTGTGATTGGGGTCAAAAGCGGAGCCTTGCTAATAAGAAATGATTTGAGGCGCTCTCGAATTTTGAATTCAACATATAATATCAATAAAAAATGAAATTCTCAATCAAGGACTCCATTGTTTGTTAAATTGAATGAATTCATGTTACAAATGGCCCATGGGCATTTTTTTCATAACGAATATAATCATTAAGGATGAAGCAAAATTTAATTTCAAGGTTATTGCATGAAAAATAGTGCGAGTAACAATAAAAGGAGCCTAATTCACATGAGGTGATTAAAATGTCCCATGATTTTGGAATTAAACCAGTTCACTTATGTAAGAAATGCAAACCATGATGTCTGAATCCTTGGTTGATGGATTTAAAAAGATTTAGTGTTTTAATGCTCTTTATACTTGTTTCATTATATTGATACTCTAGGTTGTTTAGCCACATGTTTTAATTTCATGATCAATGTGTCATAAAGTGTTTTTGGGGTCAAAAGCGGAGCCTTTCTAATAAGAAATGATTTGAGGCACGCTCTAATTTTGACTTCAACAATTAATATTAATAAGAAATGAAATTCAAGATCAAGTACTCCATTGTTTGTTAAATTGAATGAATTCATGTTACAAATGGCCCATGGGCATTTTTTTCATAATGAATATAATCATTAAGGATGAAGGAAAATTTAATTTCAAGGTAATTGCAGGAAAAATAGTGCGAGTAACAATAAGAGGAGCCTAATTCACATGAGGTGATTAGAATGTCTCATGATTTAGGAATTAAACCAGTTCACTTATGTAAGAAATGCAAACCATGATGACTGACTCCTTTGGTTGATGGATTTAAATAGATTTAGTGTTTTAATGCTCTTTATACTTGTTTCGTTCTATTAATATATTAGGGTTTTTAGCCAGATTTGTTAATTTCATGATCAATGTGTGATAAAGTGTGTTTGGGGTCAAAAGAGGAGCCTTGCTAATGACAAATGATGGGAGGCAATATCGAATTTTGAATTCAACAATTAATATCAATAATAAATGAAATTTAAGGTCAAGGACACCATTGTTTGTTAAGTTGAATGAATTCATGATATAGATGGTCCATGGGCATTTATTTCATAACGAATATAGTCATTAAGGATGAAGCAAAATTTAATTTCAAGGTTATTACATGACAAATAGTCCTGGTAACAATAAGAGGAGCCTAATTCACACGAGGTGATTAGAATGTCTCACGATTTAGGAATTAAAGCAGTTCACATATTTAAGAAATGCAAACCATGATTACTGATTCCTGTGGCTGATCGATTTAAATAGATTTAGTGTTTTAATGCTCTTTATACTCTTTGATTTTATTAATATACTAGGTTGTTTAGCCACATGTGTTAATTTCATGATCAATGTGTCAAAAAGTGTGTTTGGGGTCAAAAGCGGAGCCTTTCTGATAAGAAATGATTTGAGGCGCGCTCTAATTTTGACTTCAACAATTAATATCAATAAGAAATGAAATTCAAGACCAAGGACTCCATTGTTTGTTAAATTGAATGAATTCATGTTACAAATGGCCCATGGGCCATTTTTTTCATAACGAATTTAATCATTAAGGATGAAGCAAAATTTAATTTTAAGGTTATTGTAGGAAAAATAGTGCGAGTAACAATAAGAGGAGCCTAATTCACATGAGGTGATTAGAATGTCTCATGATTTAGGAATTAAACCAGTTCACTTATGTAAGAAATGCGAACCATGATGACTGACTCCTTTGGTTGATGGATTTAAATAGATTTAGTGTTTTAATGCTCTTTATCCTTGTTTCGTTCTATTAATATATTACAGTTTTTAGCCACATGTGATAATTTCATGATTAATGTGTCATAATGTGTGTTTGGGGTCAAAAGAGGAGCCTTGCTAATGACAAATGATGGGAGGCAATATCGAATTTTGAATTCAACAATTAATATCAATAAGAAATGAAATTCAAGATCAAGGACTCCATTATTTGTTAAGTTGAATGAATTCATGATATAGATGGTCCATGGGCATTTATTTCATAACAAATATAGTCATTAAGAATGAAGCAAAATTTAATTTCAAGGTTGTTACATGACAAATAGTCCTGGTAACAATAAGAGGAGCCTAATTCACATGAGGTGATTAGAATGTCTCATGATTTAGGAATTAAAACAGTTCACATATTTAAGAAATGCAAACCATGATTACTGACTCCTTTGGTTGATGGATTTACATAGATTTAGTGTTTTAATGCTCTTTATACTTGTTTCGTTCTATTAATATATTAGGTTGTTTAGTCACACGTGTTAATTTCAAGATCAATGTGTCATAATGTGTGTTTGGGGTCAAAAGAGGAGCCTTGCTAATGACAAATGATGGGAGGCAATATCGAATTTTAAATTCAACAATTAATATCAATAAGAAATCAAATTTAAGATCAAGGACACCATTGTTTGTTAAGTTGAATGAATTCATGATATAGATGGTCCATGGGCATTTATTTCATAACGAATATAGTCAGTAATGATGAAGCAAAATTTGATTTCAAGGTTATTACGTGACAAATAGTCCTGGTAACAATAAGAGGAGCCTAATTCACATTAGGTGATTAGAATGTCTCATGATTTAGGAATTAAAACAGTTCACATATTTAAGAAATGCAAACCATGATTACTGACTCCTTTGGTTGATGGATTTAAATAGATTTAGTGTTTTAATGCTCTTTATACTCTTTGAATCTATTAATATACTAGGTTGTTTAGCCACATGTGTTAATTTCATAATCAATGTGTCAAAAAGTGTGATTGGGGTCAAAAGCGGAGCCTTGCTAATAAGAAATGATTTGAGGCGCTCTCGAATTTTGAATTCAACATATAATATCAATAAAAAATGAAATTCTCAATCAAGGACTCCATTGTTTGTTAAATTGAATGAATTCATGTTACAAATGGCCCATGGGCATTTTTTTCATAACGAATATAATCATTAAGGATGAAGCAAAATTTAATTTCAAGGTTATTGCATGAAAAATAGTGCGAGTAACAATAAAAGGAGCCTAATTCACATGAGGTGATTAAAATGTCCCATGATTTTGGAATTAAACCAGTTCACTTATGTAAGAAATGCAAACCATGATGTCTGAATCCTTGGTTGATGGATTTAAAAAGATTTAGTGTTTTAATGCTCTTTATACTTGTTTCATTATATTGATACTCTAGGTTGTTTAGCCACATGTTTTAATTTCATGATCAATGTGTCATAAAGTGTTTTTGGGGTCAAAAGCGGAGCCTTTCTAATAAGAAATGATTTGAGGCACGCTCTAATTTTGACTTCAACAATTAATATTAATAAGAAATGAAATTCAAGATCAAGTACTCCATTGTTTGTTAAATTGAATGAATTCATGTTACAAATGGCCCATGGGCATTTTTTTCATAACGAATATAATCATTAAGGATGAAGGAAAATTTAATTTCAAGGTAATTGCAGGAAAAATAGTGCGAGTAACAATAAGAGGAGCCTAATTCACATGAGGTGATTAGAATGTCTCATGATTTAGGAATTAAACCAGTTCACTTATGTAAGAAATGCAAACCATGATGACTGACTCCTTTGGTTGATGGATTTAAATAGATTTAGTGTTTTAATGCTCTTTATACTTGTTTCGTTCTATTAATATATTAGGGTTTTTAGCCAGATTTGTTAATTTCATGATCAATGTGTGATAAAGTGTGTTTGGGGTCAAAAGAAGAGCCTTGCTAATGACAAATGATGGGAGGCAATATCGAATTTTGAATTCAATAATTAATATCAATAAGAAATCAAATTTAAGATCAAGGACACCATTGTTTGTTAAGTTGAATGAATTCATGATATAGATGGTCTATGGGCATTTATTTGATAACGAATATAGTCATTCAGGATGAAGCAAAATTTATTTTCAAGGTTATTGCATGACAAATAGTCCTGGTAACAATAAGAGGAGCATAATTCACATTAGGTGATTAGAATGTCTCATGATTTAGGACATTAAACAGTTCACATATGTAAGAAATGCAAACCATGATTACTGACTCCTTTGGTTGATGGATTTAAATAGATTTAGTGTTTTAATGCTCTTTATATTTTTTGATTCTATTAATATACTAGGTTGTTTAGCCACATGTGTTACTTTCATGATCAATGTGTCAAAAAGTGTGTTTGGTGTCAAAAGTGGAGCCTTGCTAATAAGAAATGATTTGAGGCGCTCTCGAATTTTGAATTCAACATATAATATCAATAAGAAATGAAATTCACGATCAAGGACTCCATTGTTTGTTAAATTGAATGAATTCATGTAACAAATGGCCCATGGGCATTTTTTTCATAACGAATGTCATCATTAAGGATGAAGGAAAATTTAATTTCAAGGTTATTGCAGGAAAAATAGTGCGAGTAATAATAAGAGGAGCCTAATTCACATGAGGTGATTAGAATGTCTCATGATTTAGGGATTAAACCAGTTCACTTATGTAAGAAATGCAAACCATGATGACTGACTCCTTTGGTTGATGGATTTAAATAGATTTAGTGTTTTAATGCTCTTTATACTTGTTTCGTTCTATTAATATATTAGGGTTTTTAGCCAGATGTGTTAATTTCATGATCAATGTGTCATAAAGTGTGTTTGGGGTCAAAAGAGGAGCCTTGCTAATGACAAATGATGGGAGGCAATATCGAATTTTGAATTCAACAATTAATATCAATAATAAATGAAATTTAAGGTCAAGGACACCATTGTTTGTTAAGTTGAATGAATTCATGATATAGATGGTCCATGGGCATTTATTTCATAACGAATATAGTCATTAAGGATGAAGCAAAATTTAATTTCAAGGTTATTACATGACAAATAGTCCTGGTAACAATAAGAGGAGCCTAATTCACACGAGGTGATTAGAATGTCTCACGATTTAGGAATTAAAACAGTTCACATATTTAAGAAATGCAAACCATGATTACTGATTCCTGTGGCTGATGGATTTAAATAGATTTAGTGTTTTAATGCTCTTTATACTCTTTGATTTTATTAATATACTAGGTTGTTTAGCCACATGTGTTAATTTCATGATCAATGTGTCAAAAAGTGTGTTTGGGGTCAAAAGCGGAGCCTTTCTGATAAGAAATGATTTGAGGCGCGCTCTAATTTTGACTTCAACAATTAATATCAATAAGAAATGAAATTCAAGACCAAGGACTCCATTGTTTGTTAAATTGAATGAATTCATGTTACAAATGGCCCATGGGCATTTTTTTCATAACGAATTTAATCATTAAGGATGAAGGAAAATTTAATTTTAAGGTTATTGTAGGAAAAATAGTGCGAGTAACAATAAGAGGAGCCTAATTCACATGAGGTGATTAGAATGTCTCATGATTTAGGAATTAAACCAGTTCACTTATGTAAGAAATGCGAACCATGATGACTGACTCCTTTGGTTGATGGATTTAAATAGATTTAGTGTTTTAATGCTCTTTATCCTTGTTTCGTTCTATTAATATATTACAGTTTTTAGCCACATGTGATAATTTCATGATTAATGTGTCATAATGTGTGTTTGGGGTCAAAAGAGGAGCCTTGCTAATGACAAATGATGGGAGGCAATATCGAATTTTGAATTCAACAATTAATATCAACAAGAAATGAAATTTAAGATCAAGGACACCATTGTTTGTTAAGTTGAATGAATTCATGATATAGATGGTCTATGGGCATTTATTTCATAACGAATATAGTCATTAAGGATGAAAAAAAATTTAATTTCAAGGTTATTGCATGACAAATAGTCCTGGTAACAATAAGAGGAGCCTAATTCACATTAGGTGATTAGAATGTCTCATGATTTAGGACTTTAAACAGTTCACATATGTAAGAAATGCAAACCATGATTACTGACTCCTTTGGTTGATGGATTTAAATAGATTTAGTGTTTTAATGCTCTTTATATTTTTTGATTCTATTAATATACTAGGTTGTTTAGCCACATGTGTTAATTTCATGATCAATGTGTCAAAAAGTGTGATTGGGGTCAAAAGCGGAGCCTTGCTAATAAGAAATGATTTGAGGCGCTCTCGAATTTTGAATTCAACAATTAATATCAATAAAAAATGAAATTCTCAATCAAGGACTCCATTGTTTGTTAAATTGAATGAATTCATGTTACAAATGGCCCATGGGCATTTTTTTCATAACGAATATAATCATTAAGGATGAAGCAAAATTTAATTTCAAGGTTATTGCATGAAAAATAGTGCGAGTAACAATAAGAGGAGCCTAATTCACATGAGGTGATTAGAATGTCTCATGATTTAGGAATTAAACCAGTTCACTTACGTAAGAAATGCAAACCATGATGACTGACTCCTTTGGTTGATGGATTTAAATAGATTTAGTGTTTTAATGCTCTTTATACTTGTTTCGTTCTATTAATATATTAGGGTTTTTAGCCAGATGTGTTAATTTCATGATCAATGTGTCATAAAGTGTGTTTGGGGTCAAAAGAGGAGCCTTGCTAATGACAAATGATGGGAGGCAATATCGAATTTTGAATTCAACAATTAATATCAACAAGAAATGAAATTTAAGATCAAGGACACCATTGTTTGTTAAGTTGAATGAATTCATGATATAGATGGTCTATGGGCATTTATTTCATAACGAATATAGTCATTAAGGATGAAGCAAAATTTAATTTCAAGGTTATTGCATGACAAATAGTCCTGGTAACAATAAGAGGAGCCTAATTCACATTAGGTGATTAGAATGTCTCATGATTTAGGACTTTAAACAGTTCACATATGTAAGAAATGCAAACCATGATTACTAACTCCTTTGGTTGATGGATTTAAATAGATTTAGTGTTTTAATGCTCTTTATATTTTTTTATTCTATTAATATACTAGGTTGTTTAGCCACATGTGTTAATTTCATGATCAATGTGTCAAAAAGTGTGATTGGGGTCAAAAGCGGAGCCTTGCTAATAAGAAATGATTTGAGGCGCTCTCGAATTTTGAATTCAACATATAATATCAATAAAAAATGAAATTCTCAATCAAGGACTCCATTGTTTGTTAAATTGAATGAATTCATGTTACAAATGGCCCATGGGCATTTTTTTCATAACGAATATAATCATTAAGGATGAAGGAAAATTTAATTTCAAGGTTGTTGCATGAAAAATAGTGCAAGTAACAATAAAAGGAGCCTAATTCACATGAGGTGATTAAAATGTCTCATGATTTTGGAATTAAACCAGTTCACTTATGTAAGAAATTCAAACCATGATGTCTGAATCCTTGGTTGATGGATTTAAATAGATTTAGTGTTTTAATGCTCTTTATACATGTTTCATTATATTGATATTCAAGGTTGTTTAGCCACATGTGTTAATTTCATGATCAATGTGTCAAAAAGTGTGTTTGGGGTCAAAAGCGGAGCCTTTCTAATAAGAAATGATTTGACGCACGCTCTAATTTTGACTTCAACAATTAATATTAATAAGAAATGAAATTCAAGATCAAGTACTCCATTGTTTGTTAAATTGAATGAATTCATGTTACAAATGGCCCATGGGCATTTTTTTCATAACGAATATAATCATTAAGGATGAAGCAAAATTTAATTTCAAGGTTATTGCATGAAAAATAGTGCGAGTAACAATAAGAGGAGCCTAATTCACATGAGGTGATTAGAATGTTTCATGATTTAGGAATTAAAACAGTTCACATATGTAACAAATGCAAACCATGATTACTGACTCTTTTGGTTGATGGATTTAAATAGATTTAGTGTTTTAATGCTCTTTATATTTTATTATTCTATTAATATACTAGGTTGTTTAGCCACATGTGTTAATTTCAAGATCAATGTGTCAAAAAGTGTGTTTGGGGTCAAAAGCGGAGCGTTGCTAATAAGAAATGATTTGAGGCGCTCTCGAATTTTGAATTCAACATATAATATCAATAAGAAATGAAATTCAAGATCAAGGACTCCATTGTTTGTTAAATTGAATGAATTCATGTTACAAATGGCCCATGGGCATTTTTTTCATAACGAATATAATCATTAAGGATGAAGCAAAATTTAATTTCAAGGTTATTGCATGAAAAATAGTGCGAGTAACAATAAGAGGAGCCTAATTCACATGAGGTGATTAGAATGTCTCATGATTTAGGAATTAAACCAGTTCACTTACGTAAGAAATGCAAACCATGATGACTGACTCCTTTGGTTGATGGATTTAAATAGATTTAGTGTTTTAATGCTCTTTATACTTGTTTCGTTCTATTAATATATTAGCGTTTTTAGCCAGATGTGTTAATTTCATGATCAATGTGTCATAAAGTGTGTTTGGGGTCAAAAGAGGAGCCTTGCTAATGACAAATGATGGGAGGCAATATCGAATTTTGAATTCAACAATTAATATCAATAAGAAATCAAATTTAAGATCAAGGACACCATTGTTTGTTAAGTTGAATGAATTCATGATATAGATGGTCTATGGGCATTTATTTGATAACGAATATAGTCATTCAGGATGAAGCAAAATTTATTTTCAAGGTTATTGCATGACAAATAGTCCTGGTAACAATAAGAGGAGCATAATTCACATTAGGTGATTAGAATGTCTCATGATTTAGGACTTTAAACAGTTCACATATGTAAGAAATGCAAACCATGATTACTGACTCCTTTGGTTGATGGATTTAAATAGATTTAGTGTTTTGATGCTCTTTATATTTTTTGATTCTATTAATATACTAGGTTGTTTAGCCACATGTGTTACTTTCATGATCAAAGTGTCAAAAAGTGTGTTTGGTGTCAAAAGTGGAGCCTTGCTAATAAGAAATGATTTGAGGCGCTCTCGAATTTTGAATTCAACATATAATATCAATAAGAAATGAAATTCACGATCAAGGACTCCATTGTTTGTTAAATTGAATGAATTCATGTTACAAATGGCCCATGGGCATTTTTTTCATAACGAATGTCATCATTAAGGATGAAGGAAAATTTAATTTCAAGGTTATTGCAGGAAAAATAGTGCGAGTAATAATAAGAGGAGCCTAATTCACATGAGGTGATTAGAATGTCTCATGATTTAGGGATTAAACTAGTTCACTTATGTAAGAAATGCAAACCATGATGACTGACTCCTTTGGTTGATGGATTTAAATAGATTTAGTGTTTTAATGCTCTTTATACTTGTTTCGTTCTATTAATATATTAGCGTTTTTAGCCAGATGTGTTAATTTCATGATCAATGTGTCATAAAGTGTGTTTTGGGGTCAAAAGAGGAGCCTTGCTAATGACAAATGATGGGAGGAGGCAATATCGAATTTTGAATTCAACAATTAATATCAATAATAAAATGAAATTTAAGATCAAGGACACCATTGTTTGTTAAGATGAATGAATTCATGATATAGATGGTCCATGGGCATTTATTTCATAACGAATATAGTCATTAAGGATGAAGCAAAATTTAATTTCAAGGTTATTGCATAACAAATAGTCCTGGTAACAATAAGAGGAGCCTAATTCACATGAGGTGATTAGAATGTCTCATGATTTAGGGATTAAACTAGTTCACTTATGTAAGAAATGCAAACCATGATGACTAACTCCTTTGGTTGATGGATTTAAATAGATTTAGTGTTTTAATGCTCCTTATACTTGTTTCGTTCTATTAATATATTAGGGTTTTTAGCCAGATGTGTTAATTTCATGATCAATGTGTCATAAAGTGTGTTTGGGGTCAAAAGAGGAGCCTTGCTAATGACAAATGATGGGAGGCAATATCGAATTTTGAATTCAACAATTAATATCAATAATAAATGAAATTTAAGGTCAAGGACACCATTGTTTGTTAAGTTGAATGAATTCATGATATAGATGGTCCATGGGCATTTATTTCATAACGAATATAGTCATTAAGGATGAAGCAAAATTTAATTTCAAGGTTATTGCATGACAAATAGTCCTGGTAACAATAAGAGGAGCCTAATTCACATTAGGTGATTAGAATGTCTCATGATTTAGGACTTTAAACAGTTCACATATGTAAGAAATGCAAACCATGATTACTAACTCCTTTGGTTGATGGATTTAAATAGATTTAGTGTTTTAATGCTCTTTATATTTTTTGATTCTATTAATATACTAGGTTGTTTAGCCACATGTGTTAATTTCATGATCAATGTGTCAAAAAAGTGTGTTTGGTGTCAAAAGCGGAGCCTTGCTAATAAGAAATGATTTGAGGCGCTCTCGAATTTTGAATTCAACATATAATATCAATAAAAAATGAAATTCACGATCAAGGACTCCATTGTTTGTTAAATTGAATGAATTCATGTTACAAATGGCCCATGGGCATTTTTTTTCATAACGAATATAATCATTAAGGATGAAGCAAAATTTAATTTCAAGGTTATTGCAGGAAAAATAGTGCGAGTAACAATAAGAGGAGCCTAATTCACATGAGGTGATTAGAATGTCTCATGATTTAGGAATTAAACCAGTTCACTTATGTAAGAAAATGCAAACCATGATGACTGACTCCTTTGGTTGATGGATTTAAATAGATTTAGTGTTTTAATGCTCTTTATACTTGTTTCATTCTATTAATATATTAGGGTTTTTAGCCAGATGTGTTAATTTCATGATCAATGTGTCATAAAGTGTGTTTGGGGTCAAAAGAGGAGCCTTGCTAATGACAAATGATGGGAGGCAATATCGAATTTTGAATTCAACAATTAATATCAATAAGAAATGAAATTTAAGATCAAGGACACCATTGTTTGTTAAGTTGAATGAATTCATGATATAGATGGTCCCATGGGCATTTATTTTGATAACGAAATATAGTGATTAAGGATGAAGCAAAATTTAATTTCAAGGTTATTGCATGACAAATAGTCCTGGTAACAATAAGAGGAGCCTAATTCACATTAGGTGATTAGAATGTCTCATGATTTAGGAATTTAAAATAGTTCACATATGTAAGAAATGCAAACCATGATTACTGACTCCTTTGGTTGATGGATTTAAATAGATTTAGTGTTTTAATGCTCTTTATACTTGTTTTGATTCTATTAATATACTAGGTTGTTTAGCCACATGTGTTAATTTCATGATCAATGTGTCAAAAAGTGTGTTTGGTGTCAAAAGTGGAGCCTTGCTAATAAGAAATGATTTGAGGCAATATCGAATTTTGAATTCAACATATAAATATCAATAAGAAATCAAATTCAAGATCAAGGACTCCATTGTTTGTTAAATTGAATGAATTCATGTTACAAATGGTCCATGGGCATTTTTTTCATAACGAATATCATCATTAAGGATGAAGCAAAATTTAATTTCAAGGTTATTGCAGTGAAAAATAGTCCTAGAGTAACAATAAGAGGAGCCTAATTCACATGAGGTGATTAGAATGTCTCATGATTTTGGAATTAAACCAGTTCACATATTTAAGAAATGCAAACCATGATGACTGACTCCTTTGGTTGATGGATTTAAATAGATTTAGTGTTTTAATGCTCTTTATACTTGTTTCGTTCTATTAATATACTAGGTTTTTAGCCACATGTGTTAATTTCATGATCAATGTGTCATAAAGTGTGTTTGGGGGGGATCAAAAGAGGAGCCTTGCTAATGACAAATGATGGGAGGCAATATCGAATTTTGAATTCAACAATTAATATCAATAAGAAATCAAATTTAAGATCAAGGACACCATTGTTTGTTAAGTTGAATGAATTCATGATATAGATGGTCCATGGGCATTTATTTGATAACGAATATAGTCATTCAGGTTGAAGCAAAATTTAATTTCAAGGTTATTGCATGACAAATAGTCCTGGTAACAATAAGAGGAGCCTAATTCACATTAGGTGATTAGAATGTCTCATGATTTAGGAATTAAAACAGTTCACATATGTAAGAAATGCAAACCATGATTATTGACTCCTTTGGTTGATGGATTTAAATAGATTTAGTGTTTTAAATGCTCTTTATACTTTTTTGATTCTATTAATATACTAGGTTGTTTAGCCACATGTGTTAATTTCATGATCAATGTGTCAAAAAGTGTGTTTGGGGTCAAAAGCGGAGCCTTGCTAATAAGAAATGATTTGAGGCGCTCTCTAATTTTGAATTCAACATATTAATATCAATAAGAAATGAAATTCAAGATCAAGGACTCCATTGTTTGTTAAATTGAATGAATTCATGTTACAAATGGCCCATGGGCATTTTTTTCATAACGAATGTCATCATTAAGGTTGAGGGAAAATTTAATTTCAAGGTTATTGCAGGAAAAATAGTGCGAGTAATAATAAGACGAGCCTAATTCACATGAGGTGATTAGAATGTCTCATGATTTAGGAATTAAACCAGTTCACTTACATAAGAAATGCAAACCATGATGACTGACTCCTTTGGTTGATGGATTTAAATAGATTTAGTGTTTTAATGCTCTTTATACTTGTTTCGTTCTATTAATATATTAGCGTTTTTAGCCAGATGTGTTAATTTCATGATCAATGTGTCATAAAGTGTGTTTGGGGTCAAAAGAGGAGCCTTGCTAATGACAAATGATGGGAGGCAATATCGAATTTTGAATTCAACAATTAATATCAATAAGAAATCAAATTTAAGATCAAGGACACCATTGTTTGTTAAGTTGAATGAATTCATGATATAGATGGTCTATGGGCATTTATTTGATAACGAATATAGTGATTCAGGATGAAGCAAAATTTAATTTCAAGGTTATTGCATGACAAATAGTCCTGGTAACAATAAGAGGAGCCTAATTCACATGAGGTGATTAGAATGTCTCATGATTTAGGAATTAAAACAGTTCACATATGTAAGAAATGCAAACCATGATTATTGACTCCTTTGGTTGATGGATTTAAATAGATTTAGTGTTTTAATGCTCTTTATATTTTTTGATTCTATTAATATACTAGGTTGTTTAGCCACATGTGTTACTTTCATGATCAATGTGTCAAAAAGTGTGTTTGGTGTCAAAAGTGGAGCCTTGCTAATAAGAAATGATTTGAGGCGCTCTCGAATTTTGAATTCAACATATAATATCAATAAGAAATGAAATTCACGATCAAGGACTCCATTGTTTGTTAAATTGAATGAATTCATGTTACAAATGGCCCATGGGCATTTTTTTCATAACGAATGTCATCATTAAGGATGAGGGAAAATTTAATTTCAAGGTTATTGCAGGAAAAATAGTGCGAGTAATAATAAGAGGAGCCTAATTCACATGAGGTGATTAGAATGTCTCATGATTTAGGAATTAAACCAGTTCACTTACGTAAGAAATGCAAACCATGATGACTGACTCCTTTGGTTGATGGATTTAAATAGATTTAGTGTTTTAATGCTCTTTATACTTGTTTCGTTCTATTAATATATTAGCGTTTTTAGCCAGATGTGTTAATTTCATGATCAATGTGTCATAAAGTGTGTTTGGGGTCAAAAGAGGAGCCTTGCTAATGACAAATGATGGGAGGCAATATCGAATTTTGAATTCAACAATTAATATCAATAAGAAATCAAATTTAAGATCAAGGACACCATTGTTTGTTAAGTTGAATGAATTCATGATATAGATGGTCTATGGGCATTTATTTGATAACGAATATAGTGATTCAGGATGAAGCAAAATTTAATTTCAAGGTTATTGCATGACAAATAGTCCTGGTAACAATAAGAGGAGCCTAATTCACATTAGGTGATTAGAATGTCTCATGATTTAGGACTTTAAACAGTTCACATATGTAAGAAATGCAAACCATGATTACTGACTCCTTTGGTTGATGGATTTAAATAGATTTAGTGTTTTAATGCTCTTTTATATTTTTTTTGATTCTATTAATATACTAGGTTGTTTAGCCACATGTGTTAATTTCATGATCAATGTGTCAAAAAGTGTGTTTGGTGTCAAAAGTGGAGCCTTGCTAATAAGAAATGATTTGAGGCGCTCTCGAATTTTGAATTCAACATATAATATCAATAAGAAATGAAATTCACGATCAAGGACTCCATTGTTTGTTAAATTGAATGAATTCATGTTACAAATGGCCCATGGGCATTTTTTTCATAACGAATGTCATCATTAAGGATGAGGGAAAATTTAATTTCAAGGTTATTGCAGGAAAAATAGTGCGAGTAATAATAAGAGGAGCCTAATTCACATGAGGTGATTAGAATGTCTCATGATTTAGGAATTAAACCAGTTCACTTACGTAAGAAATGCAAACCATGATGACTGACTCCTTTGGTTGATGGATTTAAATAGATTTAGTGTTTTAATGCTCTTTATACTTGTTTTCGTTCTATTAATATATATTAGCGTTTTTTAGCCAGATGTGTTAATTTTCATGATCAATGTGTCATAAAGTGTGTTTGGGGTCAAAAAGAGGAGCCTTGCTAATGACAAATGATGGGAGGCAATATCGAATTTTGAATTCAACAATTAATATCAATAAGAAATCAAATTTAAGATCAAGGACACCATTGTTTGTTAAGTTGAATGAATTCATGATATAGATGGTCTATGGGCATTTATTTGATAACGAATATAGTGATTCAGGATGAAGCAAAATTTAATTTTAAGGTTATTGCATGACAAATAGTCCTGGTAACAATAAGAGGAGCCTAATTCACATTAGGTGATTAGAATGTCTCATGATTTAGGACTTTAAACAGTTCACATATGTAAGAAATGCAAACCATGATTACTGACTCCTTTGGTTGATGGATTTAAATAGATTTAGTGTTTTAATGCTCTTTATATTTTTTGATTCTATTAATATACTAGGTTGTTTAGCCACATGTGTTACTTTCATGATCAATGTGTCAAAAAGTGTGTTTGGTGTCAAAAGTGGAGCCTTGCTAATAAGAAATGATTTGAGGCGCTCTCGAATTTTGAATTCAACATATAATATCAATAAGAAATGAAATTCACG
The DNA here is from genome assembly GCA_037897445.1 of Ceriops zippeliana. Classification (NCBI taxonomy): domain Eukaryota; kingdom Viridiplantae; phylum Streptophyta; class Magnoliopsida; order Malpighiales; family Rhizophoraceae; genus Ceriops; species Ceriops zippeliana. The sequence goes on along the minus strand of JBAPLH010001780.1, from coordinate 4,993 downwards.
ATCAAGGACTCCATTGTTTGTTAAATTGAATGAATTCATGTTACAAATGGCCCATGGGCATTTTTTTCATAACGAATGTCATCATTAAGGATGAAGGGAAAATTTAATTTCAAGGTTATTGCAGGAAAAATAGTGCGAGTAATAATAAGAGGAGCCTAATTCACATGAGGTGATTAGAATGTCTCATGATTTAGGAATTAAACCAGTTCACTTACGTAAGAAATGCAAACCATGATGACTGACTCCTTTGGTTGATGGATTTAAATAGATTTAGTGTTTTAATGCTCTTTATACTTGTTTCGTTCTATTAATATATTAGCGTTTTTAGCCAGATGTGTTAATTTCATGATCAATGTGTCATAAAGTGTGTTTGGGGTCAAAAGAGGAGCCTTGCTAATGACAAATGATGGGAGGCAATATCGAATTTTGAATTCAACAATTAATATCAATAAGAAATCAAATTTAAGATCAAGGACACCATTGTTTGTTAAGTTGAATGAATTCATGATATAGATGGTCTATGGGCATTTATTTGATAACGAATATAGTGATTCAGGATGAAGCAAAATTTAATTTCAAGGTTATTGCATGACAAATAGTCCTGGTAACAATAAGAGGAGCCTAATTCACATTAGGTGATTAGAATGTCTCATGATTTAGGACTTTAAACAGTTCACATATGTAAGAAATGCAAACCATGATTACTGACTCCTTTGGTTGATGGATTTAAATAGATTTAGTGTTTTAATGCTCTTTATATTTTTTGATTCTATTAATATACTAGGTTGTTTAGCCACATGTGTTACTTTCATGATCAATGTGTCAAAAAAAGTGTGTTTGGTGTCAAAAAGTGTGGAGCCTTGCTAATAAGAAATGATTTGAGGCGCTCTCGAATTTTGAATTCAACATATAATATCAATAAGAAATGAAATTCACGATCAAGGACTCCATTGTTTGTTAAATTGAATGAATTCATGTTACAAATGGGCCCATGGGCATTTTTTTTTTCATAACGAATGTCATCATTAAGGATGAGGGAAAATTTAATTTCAAGGTTATTGCAGGAAAAATAGTGCGAGTAATAATAAGAGGAGCCTAATTCACATGAGGTGATTAGAATGTCTCATGATTTAGGAATTAAACCAGTTCACTTACGTAAGAAATGCAAACCATGATGACTGACTCCTTTGGTTGATGGATTTAAATAGATTTAGTGTTTTAATGCTCTTTATACTTGTTTCGTTCTATTAATATATTAGCGTTTTTAGCCAGATGTGTTAATTTCATGATCAATGTGTCATAAAGTGTGTTTGGGGTCAAAAGAGGAGCCTTGCTAATGACAAATGATGGGAGGCAATATCGAATTTTGAATTCAACAATTAATATCAATAAGAAATGAAATTTAAGATCAAGGACACCATTGTTTGTTAAGTTGAATGAATTCATGTTACAAATGGCCCATGGGCATTTTTTTCATAACGAATATAATCATTAAGGATGAAGGAAAATTTAATTTCAAGGTTATTGCATGAAAAATAGTGCGAGTAACAATAAAAGGAGCCTAATTCACATGAGGTGCTTAGAATGTCTCATCATTTAGGAATTAAACCAATTCACTTATGTAAGAAATGCAAACCATGATGATTGACTCCTTTGGTTGATGGATTTAAATAGATTTAGTGTTTTAATGCTCTTTATACTTGTTTCATTCTATTAATATACTAGGTTGTTTAGCTACATGTGTTAATTTCATGATCAATGTGTCATAAAGTGTGTTTGGGGTCAAAAGTGGAGCCTTGCTAATGACAAATGATGGGAGGCAATATCGAATTTTGAATTCAACAATTAATATCAATAAGAAGTCAAATTTAAGATCAAGGACTCCATTGTTTGTTAACTTGAATGAATTCATGATATAGATGGTCCATGGGCATTTATTTCATAAGGAATATAGTCATTGAGGATGAAGCAAATTTTAATTTCAAGGTTATTGCATGACAAATAGTGCTGGTAACATTAAGAGGAACCTAATTCACATGAGGTGATTAGAATGTCTCATGATTTAGGAATCAAACCAATTCACATGAGGTGATTAGAAATGCGAACCATGATGATTTACTCCTTCGGTTGATGGATTTAAATAGATTTAGGGTTTTAATGGTCTTTATACTTGTTTGATTCTATTAATATACTAGGTTGTTTAGCCACATGCGTTAATTTCATGATCAATGTCTCAAAAAGTGTGTTTTGGGTCAAAAGAGGAGCCTTGCTAATGAGAAATGATTTGAGGCACTCTCGAATTTTGAATTCAACATATAATATCAATAAGAAATGAAATTCACGATCAAGCACTCCATTGTTTGTTAAATTGAATGAATTCATGTTACAAATGGCCCATGGACATTTTTTTCATAGCGAATATAATTATTAAGGATGAAGCAAAATTTAATTTCAAGGTTATTGCAGGAAAAATAGTGTGAGTAACAATAAGAGGAGCCTAATTCATATGAGGTGATTGGAATGTCTCATCATTTAGGAATTAAACTAGTTCACTTATGTAAGAAATGTAAACCATGATGACTGACTCCTTTGGTTGATGGATTTAAATAGATTTAGTGTTTTAATGCTCTTTATACTTGTTTCATTCTATTAATATACTAGGTTGTTTAGCCACATGTGTTAATTTCATGATCAATGTGTCATAAAGTGTGTTTGGGGTCAAAAGAGGAGCCTTGCTAATGACAAATGATGGGAGGCAATATCGAATTTTGAATTCAACAATTAATATCAATAAGAAATGAAATTCGAGATCAAGGACTCCATTGTTTGTTAAATTGAATGAATTCATGTTACAAATGGCCCATGGGCATTTTTTTCATAACGAATGTAATCATTAAGGATGAAGGAAAATTTAATTTCATGGTCATTGCAGGAAAAATAGTGCGAGTAACAATAAGAGGAGCCTAATTCACATGAGATGATTAGAATGTCTCATGATTTAGGAATTAAACCAGTTCACTTATGTAAGAAATGCAAACCATGATGACTGACTCCTTTGGTTGATGGATTTAAATAGATTTAGTGTTTTAAATGCTCTTTATACTTGTTTTCGTTCTATTAATATATATTAGGGTTTTTAGCCAGATGTGTTAATTTCATGATCAATGTGTCATAAAGTGTGTTTGGGGTCAAAAGAGGAGCCTTGCTAATGACAAATGATCGGAGGCAATATCGAATTTTGAATTCAACAATTAATATCAATAATAAATGAAATTTAAGGTCAAGGACACCATTGTTTGTTAAGTTGAATGAATTCATGATATAGATGGTCCATGGGCATTTATTTCATAACGAATATAGTCATTAAGGATGAAGCAAAATTTAATTTCAAGGTTATTACATGAAAAATAGTCCTGGTAACAATAGGAGGAGCCTAATTCACATGAGGTGATTAGAATGTCTCATGATTTAGGAATTAAAACAGTTCACTTATGTAAGAAATGCAAACCATGATGACTGACTCCTTTGGTTGATGGATTTAAATAGATTTAGTGTTTTAATGCTCTTTATACTTGTTTCATTCTATTAATATACTAGGATGTTTAGCCACATGTGGTAATTTCATGATCAATGTGTCATAAAGTGTGTTTGGGGTCAAAAGTGGAGCCTTGCTAATGACAAATGATGGGAGGCAATATCGAATTTTGAATTCAACAATTAATATCAATAAGAAATGAAATTTAAGATCAAGGACACCATTGTTTGTTAAGTTGAATGAATTAATGATGTAGATGGTCCATGGGCATTTATTTCATAACGAATATAGTCATTAGGGATGAAGCAAAATTTAATTTCAAGGTTATTGCATGACAAATAGTCCTAGTAACAACAAGAGGAACCTAATTCACATGAGGTGATTAGAATGTCTCATGATTTAGGAATTAAAACAGTTCACATATGTAAGAAATGCAAACCATGATTATTGACTCCTTTGGTTGATGGATTTAAATAGATTTAGCATTTTAATCCTCTTTATACTCTTTGATTCTATTAATATACTAGGTTGTTTAGCCACATGTGTTAATTTCATGATCAAGTGTGTTTGGGGTCAAAAGTGGAGCCTTGCTAATGACAAATGATGGGAGGCAATATCGAATTTTTAATTCAACAATTAATATCAATAAGAAATCAAATTTAAGATCAAGGACTCCATTGTTTGTCAAATTGAATGAATTCATGATATAGATGGTCCATGGGCATTTATTTCATAACGAATATAGTCATTAAGGATGAAGCAAATTTTAATTTCAAGGTTATTGCATGACAAATAGTGCTGGTAACATTAAGAGGAACCTAATTCACATGAGGTGATTAGAATGTGTCATGATTTAGGAATTAAAACAATTCACATATGTAAGAAATGCAAACCATGATGATTTACTCCTTCGGTTGATGGATATAAATAGATTTAGGGTTTTAATGGTCTTTATACTTGTTTGATTCTATTAATATACTAGGTTGTTTAGCCAGATGCGTTAATTTCATGATCAATGTGTCAAAAAGTGAGTTTTGGGTCAAAAGAGGAGCCTTGCTAATAAAAAATGATTTGAGGCGCTCTCGAATTTTGAATTCAACATATAATATCAATAAGAAATGAAATTCACGATCAAGCACTCCATTGTTTGTTAAATTGAATGAATTCATGTTACAAATGTCCCCATGGACATTTTTTTCATAACGAATATAATCATTAAGGATGAAGGAAAATTTAATTTCAAGGTTATTACATGAAAAATAGTGTGAGTAACAATAAGAGGAGCCTAATTCACATGTGGTGATTAGAATGTCTCATGATTTCGGAATTAAACCAGTTCACTTATGTAAGAAATGCAAACCATGATGACTGAGTCCTTTGGTTGATGGATTTAAATAGATTTAGTGTTTTAAATCCTCTTTATACTTGTTTCGTTTCTATTAATACATTAGGGTTTTT
>JBAPLH010001779.1:0-32877 GCA_037897445.1 Ceriops zippeliana | reverse complement strand
ATTTTAATACTGTTTTTAAAACCTTGTTTTAGCTGCAATTAATATAGCTCAAATTCGGTTTAGCCGCAAAGTGTTAATTCTATGGATCCTCTCTATCCTCTAAAATGTTCTGGTTGGAAGCAAAAAAGAGGAGAATTGATAACCAGAAATGATAGGAGGTTCAACTAATTAATATCAATAAGAAATGCAATTCAAGATCAAGAACTCCATTGTTTATTAGATTTGACTGAATTCATGTTAAAGATGGTTCATTGGTATTGTTTTCACAATGAATATAGTCATTAGGAAAGACACAAAAGATAATTTTATGGTCTTTGCATGAAAAATATTCCTTCTAACAACAAAAAGTAGAGTGATTAGCATAAGCTGGTAAGAAAGTCACATTATTTAGGAATGAAACCCACGAAAATTAATGCCAAATGCAAACAAACATAAATGACTGTTGTGGCCGAAAGAAGTAAACAGATTTAGATATTTAATACTATTTAGACTTTTTTGTTTTAATTAATATGCTAAATTGTTTAGTCACAAATGTAAATTCTATGATCCCTATATCAAAAAGTCTATTTGGAACCAAAAGAGGAGCCTTGATAAATAGAAATGATAGGAAGTACTCTTTATTTTCGAATTCAACCAATTAATATCAATAAGAAATACAATTAAAGATCAAGGACTCCATTGTTTATTAGATTTCAGGGAATTCATGTTATAGATGGTTCATTGGCATTGTTTTCTCAATGAATATAGTCATTAAGAAAGACACAAAAGATACTTTTATGGTCATTGCATGAAAAATAGTCCTTCTAACAACAAAAGTAGAGTGATTGGGATAAGCTGGTGAGAAAGTCACATTATTTCGGAATGAAACCCTTTAAAATTAATGCCAAATGCAAACAAACATGAATGACTGCTGTGGCCAATGGATGTAAACAAATTTAGATATTTAATATTGTTTAGACTTGTTTGTTTTAATTAATATGCTAAATTGTGTAGTCACAAATGTTATTTCTGTGATCCTTGTATCAAAAAGTCTGTTTGGGAGCAAAGGAGGAGCCTTGATAAATGAAAATGATAGGAGGTACTCTTTATTTTCGAATTCGACCAATTAATATCAATAAGAAATACAATTAAAGATCAAGGACTCCATAGTTTATTAGATTTCAATGAATTCATGTTATAGATAGTTCATTGGCATTGTTTTCACCATGAATATAGTCATTAAGAAAGATAGAAAAGATACTTTATGGTCTTTGCATGAAAAATAGTCCTTCTAACAACAAAAGTAGAGTGATTAGCATAAGCTGGTAAGAAAGTCACATTATTTAGGAATGAAACCCCTTAGAATTAATGCCAAATGCAAACAAACATGAATGACTGCTGTGGCCAATGGAAGTAAACAGATTTAGATTTTTCATACTATTTAGACTTGTTTGTTTTAATTAATATGCTAAATTGTTTAGTCACAAATGTTAATTCTATGATCCCTCGATATAAAGTCTGTTTGCAACCAAAAAGGGACCTTCATTACTAGAAATGATAGGAGGTACATTTTATTTTCGAATTCAACCAATTAATATCAATAAGAAATACAATTCAAGATCAAGGACTCCATTGTTTATTAGATTTCAATGAATTCATGTTAGAGATGGTTCATTGCCATTGTTTTCACAATGAATATAGTCATTAAGAAAGACACAAAGGATAATGTTATGGTCATTGCATGAAAAATAGTCCTTCTAACAACAAAAGTAGAGTGATTAGTATAAGCTGGTAAGAAAGTCACATTATTTAGGAATGAAACCCCTAAAAATTAATGCCAAATGCAAACAAAACATGAATGACTGCTGTGGCCGAAGGAAGTAAACAGATTTAGAGTTTTAATACTGTTTAGACTTGTTTGTTGTAATTAATATGCTAAATTGTTTAGCCACAAATGTTAATTCTATAATCCCTCTATCCAAATGTCTAGTTGGAAACAAAAAAAGGAGCATTGATAACCAGAAATGATAGGAGGGTACTCTTTATTTTGGAATTTAACCAATTAATATCAATACAAAAATGCAATTCAATATCAAGGACTCCGTTATTTTATTAGATTTGAAAGAAGTCATGTTGTACACAGTTTATTTGCATTGTTTTTTCACAATGAATATAGTCATTAAGAAAGACAGAAAAGATAATTTTATGGTAATTGGATGAAAAATAATCCTTCTAACAACAAAAGTAGGCTGATTAGCCTAAGGCGATTAGAGAGTCACATTACTTATGAATTAAACCACTTAATATTAATGCCAAATGCAAACCAACATGAATGACTGCTTCGGCCGATACAAGTAAATAGATTTAGAGTTTTAATACTGATTAGACTTGTTTGTTTTAATTAATATGCTAAATTGTTTAGCCACAAATGTTAATTCTATGATCCCTCTATCAAAAAGTCTGTTTGCAACCAAAAAGGAGCCTTCATTACTGGAAATGATAGGAGGTACTCTTTATTTTCGAATTCAACCAATTAATATCAATAAGAAATACAATTCAAGATCAAGGACTCCATTGTTTATTAGATTTCAAGGAATTCATGTTATAGATGGTTCATTGGCATTGTTTTCACAATGAATATAGTCATTAAGAAAGACACAAAAGATAATTTTATGGTCATTGCATGAAAAATTGTCTTTCTAACAACAAAAGTAGAGTGATTAGAATAAGCTGGTAAGAAAGTCACATTGTTTAGCAATGAAACCCCTAAAAATTAATGCGAAATGCAAACAAACATGAATGACTGCTGTGGCTAATGGAAGTAAACAGATTTAGATATTTAATACTGTTTAGACTTTTTTGTTTTAATTAATATGCTAAATTGTTTAGTCACAAATGTTAATTCTATGATCCCTGTATCAAAAAGTCTGTTTCGAACCAAAAGAGGAGCCTTGATAAATAGAAATGATAGGAGGTACTCTTTATTTTCGAATTCAACCAATTCATATCAATAAGAAATACAATTCAAGATCAAGGACTCCATTGTTTATTAGATTTCAATGAATTCATGTTATAGATGGTTCATTGGCATTGTTTTCATAATGAATATGGTCATTAAGAAAGACACAAAAGATAATTTTTTGGTCATTGCATGAAAAATAGTCCTTCTAACAACAAAAGTAGAGTGATTAGAATAAGCTGGTAAGAAAGTCACATTGTTTAACAATGAAACCCCTAAAAATTAATGCGAAATGCAAACAAACATGAATGACTGCTGTGGCCAATGGAAGTAAACAGATTTAGATTTTTAATATTGTTTAGACTTGTTTGTTTTAATTAATATGCTAAATTCTTTAGCCACAAATGTTAATTCTATGATCCCTCTATCAAAAAGTCTGGTTGTAACCAAAAGAGGAGCCTTGATAAGCAGAAATGATAGGAGGTACTCTTTATTTTGGAATTCAACAAATTAATATAAATAAGAAATGCAATTCAAGATCAAGGAGTCCATTGTTTATTAGAATTGAATGATGTCATGTTATACATTGTTCATTTGCATTGCTTTCACAATGAATATAGTCATTAAGAAAAAACAGAAAAGATAATTTTGTGGTAATTGCATGAAAAATAATCCTTCTAATAACAAAAGTAGGCTAATTAGCCTAAGGCGATTAGAAAGTCACAGTACTTATGAATTAAACCACTAAATATTAATGCCAAATGCAAACCAACATGAATGACTCCTTTGGCCGATAGAAGTAAATAGATTTAGAGTTTTAATAATGTTTAGACTTGTTTGTTTTTATTAATATGCTAAATTGTTTAGTCACAAATGTTAATTCTATGATCCCTCTATGAAAAAGTCTGTTTGCAACCAAAAAGGAGCCTTCATTACTGGAAATGATAGGAGGTACTCTTTATTTTCGAATTCAACCAATTAATATCAATAAGAAATACAATTCAAGAACAAGGACTCCATTGTTTTTTAGATTTCAAGGAATTCATGTTATAGATGGTTCATTGGCATTGTTTTCACAATGAATATAGTCATTAAAAAAGACACAAAAGATAATTTTATGGTCATTGCATGAAAAATATTCCTTCTAACAACAAAAGTAGAGTGATTAGCATAAGCTGGTTAGAAAGTCACATTATTTAGGAATGAAACCCCTTAGAATTAATGCCAAATGCAAACAAACATGAATGACTGCTGTGGCCAATGGAAGTAAACAGATTTAGATTTTTCATACTATTTAGACTTGTTTGTTTTAATTCATATGCTAAATTGTTTAGTCACAAATGTTAATTCTATGATCCCTGTATCAAAAAGTCTGTTTGGAACCAAAAGAGGAGCCTTGATAAATAGAAATTATAGGAGGTACTCTCTAGTTTTGAATTCAACCAATTCATATCAATAAGAAATACAATTCAAGATCAAGGACTCCATTGTTTATTAGATTTCAATGAATTCATGTTATAGATGGTTCATTGGCATTGTTTTCTCAATGAATATAGTCATTAAGAAAGACACAAAAGATACTTTTATGGTCATTGCATGAAAAATAGTCCTTCTAACAACAAAGGTAGAGTGATTGGCATAACCTGGTAAGAAAGTCACATTATTTAGGAATGAAACCCCTTAAAATTAATGCCAAATGCAAACAAACATGAATGACTGCTGTGGCCAAAGGAAGTAAACAGATTTAGATTTTTAATACTGTTTAGACTTGTTTGTTGAAATTAATATGCTAAATTGTTTAGCCACAAATGTTAATTCTATGATCCCTCTATCCAAATGTCTGGTTGGAACCAAAAAAGGAGCATTGATAACAAGAAATGATAGGAGATACTCTTTATTTTGGAATTCAACCAATAAGAAATGCAATTCAAGATCAAGGACTCCGTTATTTTTTAGATTTGAATGAAGTCATGTTATACATGGTTCATTTGCATTGTTTTCACAATGAATATAGTCATTAAGAAAGACACAAAAGATAATTTTATGGTAATTGGATGAAAAATAATCCTTCTAACAACAAAAGTATAGTGATTAGCATAAGCTGGTAGGAAAGTCACAATATTTAGGAATGAAACCCCTAAAAATTATTGCCAAATGCAAACAAACATGAATGACTGCTGTGGCCGAAGGAAGTAAACAGATTTAGAATTTTAATACTGTTTAGACTTGTTTGCTTTAATTAATATGCTAAATTGTTTAGTCACAAATGTTAATTCTATGATCCCTCTATCAAAAAGTCTGTTTGCAACTAAAAAGGAGCCTTGATAACTAGAAATGATAGGGGGTACTCTTTATTTTTGAATTCAACTAATTAATATCAATAAGAAATGCAATTCAAGATCAAGAACTCCATTGTTTATTAGATTTGAATGAATTCATGTTATAGATGGTTCGTTGGCATTGTTTTCACAATGAATATAGTCATGAAGGAAGACACAAAAGATAATTTTATGGTCTTTGGATGAAAAATATTCCTTCTAACAACAAAAGTAGAGTGATTAGCATAAGCTGGTAAGAAAGTCACATTATTTAGGAATGAAACCCCTTAAAATTAATCCCAAATGCAAACAAACATGAATGACTGCTGTGGCCAAAGGAAGTAAACAAATTTAGATTTTTAATACTGTTTAGACTTGTTTGTTGTAATTAATATGCTAAATTGTTTAGCCACAAATGTTAATTCTATGATCCCTCTATCCAAATATCTGGTTGGAACCAAAAAAGGAGCATTGATAACTAGAAATGATAGGAGGTACTCTTTATTTTGGAATTCAACCAATAAGAAATGCAATTCAAGATCAAGGACTCCGTTATTTATTAGATTTGAATGAAGTCATGTTATACATGGTTCATTTGCATTGTTTTCACAATGAATATAGTCATTAAGAAAGACAGAGAAGACAATTTTATGGTAATTGGATGAAAAATAATCCTTCTAACAACAAAAGTAGGCTAATTAGCATAAGGCGATTAGAAAGTCACATTACTTATGAATTAAACCACTTAATATTAATGCCAAATGCAAACCAGCATGAATGACTCCTTTGGCTGATACAAGTAAATAGATTTAGAGTTTTGATACTATTTAGACTTGTTTGTTTTAATTAATATGCTAAATTGTTTAGTCACAAATGTTATTTCTATGATGCCTCTATCAAAAAGTCTGTTTCCAACCAAAAAAGGAGCATTGATAACCAGAAATGCCAGGAGGTACTCTTTATTTTGAAATTCAACCAATTAATATCAATAAGAAATGCAATTCAAGATCAAGGACTGCATTATTTATTAGATTTGAATGAAGTCATGTTATACATGGTTCGTTTGCATTGTTTTCACAATGAATATAGTCATTAAGAAAGACAGAAAAGATAATTTTATGGTAATTGGATGAAAAATAATCCTTCTAACAACAAAAGTAGAGTGATTAGCATAAACTGGTAAGAAAATCACATTATTTAGGAATGAAACCCCGTAAAATTAATACGAAATGCAAACAAACATGAATGACTGTTGTGGCCGAAGGAAGTAAACAAATTTAGAGTTTTAATACTGTTTAGACTTGTTTGCTTTAATTAATATGCTAAATTGTTTAGTCACAAATGTTAATTCTATGATCCCTCGATCAAAAAGTCTGTTTGCAACCAAAAAGGAGCCTTCATTACTAGAAATGATAGGAGGTACTCTTTATTTTCGAATTCAACCAATTAATATCAATAAGAAATGCAATTCAAGATCAAGAACTCCATTATTTATTAGATTTGAATGAATTCATGTTATAGATGGTTCATTGGCATTTTTTTCACAATGAATATAGTCATTATGAAAGGCACAAAAGATAATTTTATGGTCATTGCATGAAAAATATTCCTTCTAACAACAAAAGTAGAGTGATTAGCATAAGTTGGTAAGAAAGTCACATTATTTAGCAATGAAACCCCTTAAAATTAAATGCCAAAATGCAAACAAACATGAATGACTGCTGTGGCCGAAGGAAGTAAACAGATTTAGCATTTTAATACTGTTTAGACTTGTTTGCTTTAATTAATATGCTAAATTGTTTAGCCACAAATGTTAATTCTATGATCCCTCTATCCAAATGTTTGGTTGGAACCAAAAAAGGAGCATTGATAACCAGAAATGATAGGAGGTACTCTTTATTTTGGAATTTAACCAATTAATATCAATACGAAATGCAATTCAAGATCAAGGACTCCGTTATTTATTAGATTTGAAAGACGTCATGTTGTACACGGTTCATTTGCATTGTTTTCACAATGAATATAGTCATTAAGAAAGACAGAAAAGATAATTTTATGGTAATTGAATGAAAAATAATCCTTCTAACAACAAAAAGTAGGCTGACTAGCCTAAGGCGATTAGAGAGTCACATTACTTATGAATTAAACCACTTAATATTAAATGCCAAATGCAAACCAACATGAATGACTCCTTCGGCCGATACAAGTAAATAGATTTAGAGTTTTAATACTGATTAGACTTGTTTGATTTAATTAATATGCTAAATTGATTAGCCACAAATGTTAATTCTATGATCCCTCTATCTAAAAGTCTGTTTGCAACCAAAAAGGAGCCTTCATTACTGGAAATGATAGGAGGTACTCTTTATTTTTCGAATTCAACCAATTAATATCAAAAAGAAATACAATTCAAGAACAAGGACTCCATTGTTTATTAGATTTCAAGGAATTCATGTTATAGATGGTTCATTGGCATTGTTTTCACAATGAATATAGTCATTAAGAAAGACAAAAAAGATAATTTTATGGTCATTGCATGAAAAATAGTCCTTTTAACAACAAAAGTAGAGTGATTAGAATAAGCTGGCAAGAAAGTCACATTATTTAGGAATGAAACCCCTTAAAATTAATGCCAAATGCAAACAAACATGAATGACTGCTGTGGCCAATGGAAGTAAACAGATTTAGATATTTAATATTGTTTAGACTTGTTTGTTTTAATTAATATGCTAAATTGTTTAGTCACAAATGTTCATTCTATGATGCCTCTATCAAAAAGTCTATTTCCAACCAAGAAAGGAGCATTGATAACCAGAAATGATAGGAGGTACTCTTTATTTTGAAATTCAACCAATTAATATCAATAAGAAATGCAATTCAAGATCAAGGACTCCATTATTTATTAGATTTGAATGAAGTCATGTTATACATGGTTCATTTGTATTGTTTTCACAATGAATATAGTCATTAAGAAAGACAGAAAAGATAATTTTATGGTAATTGGATGAAAAATAATCCTTCTAACAACAAAAGTAGAGTGATTAGCATAAGCTGGTAAGAAAGTCACATTATTTAGGAATGAAACCCCGTAAAATTAATGCCAAATGCAAACAAACATGAATGACTGTTGTGGCCGAAGGAAGTAAACAGATTTAGAGTTTTAATACTATTTAGACTTGTTTGCTTTAATTAATATGCTAAATTGTTTAGTCACAAATGTTAATTCTATGATCCCTCGATCAAAAAGTCTGTTTGCAACCAAAAAGGAGCCTTCATTACTAGAAATGATAGGAGGTACTCTTTATTTTCGAATTCTACCAATTAATATCAATAAGAAATGCAATTCAAGATCAAGAACTCCATTGTTTATTAGATTTGAATGAATTCATGTTATAGATGGTTCATTGGCATTTTTTTCACAATGAATATAGTCATTAAGAAAGACACAAATGATAATTTTATGGTCATTGCATGAAAAATATTCCTTCTAACAACAAAAGTAGAGTGATTAGCATAAGTTGGTAAGAAAGTCACATTATTTAGCAATGAAACCCCTTAAAATTAATGCCAAATGCAAACAAACATGAATGACTGCTGTGGCCAATGGAAGTAAACAGATTTAGAGTTTTAATACTGTTTAGACTTGTTTGTTGTAATTAATATGCTAAATTGTTTAGCCACAAATGTTAATTCTATGATCCCTCTATCCAAATGTCTAGTTGGAAACAAAAAAGGAGCATTGATAACCAGAAATGATAGGAGGTACTCTTTATTTTGGAATTTAACCAATTAATATCAATACAAAATGCAATTCAAGATCAAGGACTCCGTTATTTATTAGATTTGAAAGAAGTCATGTTGTACACAGTTTATTTGCATTGTTTTCACAATGAATATAGTCATTAAGAAAGACAGAAAAGATAATTTTATGGTAATTGGATGAAAAATAATCCTTCTAACAACCAAAGTAGGCTGATTAGCCTAAGGCGATTAGAGAGTCACATTACTTATGAATTAAACCACTTAATATTAATGCCAAATGCAAACCAACATGAATGACTGCTTCGGCCGATACAAGTAAATAGATTTAGAGTTTTAATACTGATTAGACTTGTTTGTTTTAATTAATATGCTAAATTGTTTAGCCACAAATGTTAATTCTATGATCCCTCTATCAAAAAGTCTGTTTGCAACCAAAAAGGAGCCTTCATTACTGGAAATGATAGGAGGTACTCTTTATTTTCGAATTCAACCAATTAATATCAATAAGAAATACAATTCAAGATCAAGGACTCCATTGTTTATTAGATTTCAAGGAATTCATGTTATAGATGGTTCATTGGCATTGTTTTCACAATGAATATAGTCATTAAGAAAGACACAAAAGATAATTTTATGGTCATTGCATGAAAAATTGTCTTTCTAACAACAAAAGTAGAGTGATTAGAATAAGCTGGTAAGAAAGTCACATTGTTTAACAATGAAACCCCTAAAAATTAATGCGAAATGCAAACAAACATGAATGACTGCTGTGGCCAATGGAAGTAAACAGATTTAGATATTTAATACTGTTTAGACTTGTTTGTTTTAATTAATATGCTAAATTGTTTAGTCACAAATGTTAATTCTATGATCCCTGTATCAAAAAGTCTGTTTCGAACCAAAAGAGGAGCCTTGATAAATAGAAATGATAGGAGGTACTCTTTATTTTCGAATTCAACCAATTCATATCAATAAGAAATACAATTCAAGATCAAGGACTCCATTGTTTATTAGATTTCAATGAATTCATGTTATAGATGGTTCATTGGCATTGTTTTCATAATGAATATGGTCATTAAGAAAGACACAAAAGATAATTTTTTGGTCATTGCATGAAAAATAGTCCTTCTAACAACAAAAGTAGAGTGATTAGAATAAGGAGGTAAGAAAGTCACAATATTTAGGAATGAAACCGCTTAAAATTAATGCCAAATGCAAACAAACATGAATGACTGCTGTGGCCAATGGAAGTAAACAGATTTAGATTTTTAATATTGTTTAGACTTGTTTGTTTTAATTAATATGCTAAATTCTTTAGCCACAAATGTTAATTCTATGATCCCTCTATCAAAAAGTCTGGTTGTAACCAAAAGAGGAGCCTTGATAAGCAGAAATGATAGGAGGTACTCTTTATTTTGGAATTCAACAAATTAATATAAATAAGAAATGCAATTCAAGATCAAGGAGTCCATTGTTTATTAGAATTGAATGATGTCATGTTATACATTGTTCATTTGCATTGCTTTCACAATGAATATAGTCATTAAGAAAAACAGAAAAGATAATTTTGTGGTAATTGCATGAAAAATAATCCTTCTAATAACAAAAGTAGGCTAATTAGCCTAAGGCGATTAGAAAGTCACAGTACTTATGAATTAAACCACTAAATATTAATGCCAAATGCAAACCAACATGAATGACTCCTTTGGCCGATAGAAGTAAATAGATTTAGAGTTTTAATAATGTTTAGACTTGTTTGTTTTTATTAATATGCTAAATTGTTTAGTCACAAATGTTAATTCTATGATCCCTCTATGAAAAAGTCTGTTTGCAACCAAAAAGGAGCCTTCATTACTGGAAATGATAGGAGGTACTCTTTATTTTCGAATTCAACCAATTAATATCAATAAGAAATACAATTCAAGAACAAGGACTCCATTGTTTTTTAGATTTCAAGGAATTCATGTTATAGATGGTTCATTGGCATTGTTTTCACAATGAATATAGTCATTAAAAAAGACACAAAAGATAATTTTATGGTCATTGCATGAAAAATATTCCTTCTAACAACAAAAGTAGAGTGATTAGCATAAGCTGGTTAGAAAGTCACATTATTTAGGAATGAAACCCCTTAGAATTAATGCCAAATGCAAACAAACATGAATGACTGCTGTGGCCAATGGAAGTAAACAGATTTAGATTTTTCATACTATTTAGACTTGTTTGTTTTAATTCATATGCTAAATTGTTTAGTCACAAATGTTAATTCTATGATCCCTGTATCAAAAAGTCTGTTTGGAACCAAAAGAGGAGCCTTGATAAATAGAAATTATAGGAGGTACTCTCTAGTTTTGAATTCAACCAATTCATATCAATAAGAAATACAATTCAAGATCAAGGACTCCATTGTTTATTAGATTTCAATGAATTCATGTTATAGATGGTTCATTGGCATTGTTTTCTCAATGAATATAGTCATTAAGAAAGACACAAAAGATACTTTTATGGTCATTGCATGAAAAATAGTCCTTCTAACAACAAAGGTAGAGTGATTGGCATAACCTGGTAAGAAAGTCACATTATTTAGGAATGAAACCCCTTAAAATTAATGCCAAATGCAAACAAACATGAATGACTGCTGTGGCCAAAGGAAGTAAACAGATTTAGATTTTTAATACTGTTTAGACTTGTTTGTTGAAATTAATATGCTAAATTGTTTAGCCACAAATGTTAATTCTATGATCCCTCTATCCAAATGTCTGGTTGGAACCAAAAAAAAGGAGCATTGATAACAAGAAAAATGATAGGAGATACTCTTTATTTTGGAATTCAACCAATAAGAAATGCAATTCAAGATCAAGGACTCCGTTATTTATTAGATTTGAATGAAGTCATGTTATACATGGTTCATTTTGCATTGTTTTCACAATGAATATAGTCATTAAGAAAAGACACAAAAGATAATTTTATGGTAATTGGATGAAAAATAATCCTTCTAACAACAAAAAAGTAGAGTGATTAGCATAAGCTGGTAGGAAAGTCACAATATTTAGGAATGAAACCCCTAAAAATTATTGCCAAATGCAAACAAACATGAATGACTGCTGTGGCCGAAGGAAGTAAACAGATTTAGAATTTTAATACTGTTTAGACTTGTTTGCTTTAATTAATATGCTAAATTGTTTAGTCACAAATGTTAATTCTATGATCCCTCTATCAAAAAGTCTGTTTGCAACTAAAAAGGAGCCTTGATAACTAGAAATGATAGGGGGTACTCTTTATTTTTGAATTCAACTAATTAATATCAATAAGAAATGCAATTCAAGATCAAGAACTCCATTGTTTATTAGATTTGAATGAATTCATGTTATAGATGGTTCGTTGGCATTGTTTTCACAATGAATATAGTCATGAAGGAAGACACAAAAGATAATTTTATGGTCTTTGCATGAAAAATATTCCTTCTAACAACAAAAGTAGAGTGATTAGCATAAGCTGGTAAGAAAGTCACATTATTTAGGAATGAAACCCCTTAAAATTAATCCCAAATGCAAACAAACATGAATGACTGCTGTGGCCAAAGGAAGTAAACAGATTTAGATTTTTAATACTGTTTAGACTTGTTTGTTGTAATTAATATGCTAAATTGTTTAGCCACAAATGTTAATTCTATGATCCCTCTATCCAAATATCTGGTTGGAACCAAAAAAGGAGCATTGATAACTAGAAATGATAGGAGGTACTCTTTATTTTGGAATTCAACCAATAAGAAATGCAATTCAAGATCAAGGACTCCGTTATTTATTAGATTTGAATGAAGTCATGTTATACATGGTTCATTTGCATTGTTTTCACAATGAATATAGTCATTAAGAAAGACAGAGAAGACAATTTTATGGTAATTGGATGAAAAATAATCCTTTTAACAACAAAAGTAGGCTAATTAGCATAAGGCGATTAGAAAGTCACATTACTTATGAATTAAACCACTTAATATTAATGCCAAATGCAAACCAGCATGAATGACTCCTTTGGCTGATACAAGTAAATAGATTTAGAGTTTTGATACTATTTAGACTTGTTTGTTTTAATTAATATGCTAAATTGTTTAGTCACAAATGTTATTTCTATGATGCCTCTATCAAAAAGTCTGTTTCCAACCAAAAAAGGAGCATTGATAACCAGAAATGCTAGGAGGTACTCTTTATTTTGAAATTCAACCAATTAATATCAATAAGAAATGCAATTCAAGATCAAGGACTGCATTATTTATTAGATTTGAATGAAGTCATGTTATACATGGTTCGTTTGCATTGTTTTCACAATGAATATAGTCATTAAGAAAGACAGAAAAGATAATTTTATGGTAATTGGATGAAAAATAATCCTTCTAACAACAAAAGTAGAGTGATTAGCATAAACTGGTAAAGAAAATCACATTATTTAGGAATGAAACCCCGTAAAATTAATGCGAAATGCAAACAAACATGAATGACTGTTGTGGCCGAAGGAAGTAAACAGATTTAGAGTTTTAATACTGTTTAGACTTGTTTGCTTTAATTAATATGCTAAATTGTTTAGTCACAAATGTTAATTCTATGATCCCTCGATCAAAAAGTCTGTTTGCAACCAAAAAGGAGCCTTCATTACTAGAAATGATAGGAGGTACTCTTTATTTTCGAATTCAACCAATTAATATCAATAAGAAATGCAATTCAAGATCAAGAACTCCATTATTTATTAGATTTGAATGAATTCATGTTATAGATGGTTCATTGGCATTTTTTTCACAATGAATATAGTCATTATGAAAGGCACAAAAGATAATTTTATGGTCATTGCATGAAAAATATTCCTTCTAACAACAAAAGTAGAGTGATTAGCATAAGTTGGTAAGAAAGTCACATTATTTAGCAATGAAACCCCTTAAAATTAATGCCAAATGCAAACAAACATGAATGACTGCTGTGGCCGAAGGAAGTAAACAGATTTAGCATTTTAATACTGTTTAGACTTGTTTGCTTTAATTAATATGCTAAATTGTTTAGCCACAAATGTTAATTCTATGATCCCTCTATCCAAATGTTTGGTTGGAACCAAAAAAGGAGCATTGATAACCAGAAATGATAGGAGGTACTCTTTATTTTGGAATTTAACCAATTAATATCAATACGAAATGCAATTCAAGATCAAGGACTCCGTTATTTATTAGATTTGAAAGACGTCATGTTGTACACGGTTCATTTGCATTGTTTTCACAATGAATATAGTCATTAAGAAAGACAGAAAAGATAATTTTATGGTAATTGAATGAAAAATAATCCTTCTAACAACAAAAGTAGGCTGACTAGCCTAAGGCGATTAGAGAGTCACATTACTTATGAATTAAACCACTTAATATTAATGCCAAATGCAAACCAACATGAATGACTCCTTCGGCCGATACAAGTAAATAGATTTAGAGTTTTAATACTGATTAGACTTGTTTGATTTAATTAATATGCTAAATTGATTAGCCACAAATGTTAATTCTATGATCCCTCTATCTAAAAGTCTGTTTGCAACCAAAAAGGAGCCTTCATTACTGGAAATGATAGGAGGTACTCTTTATTTTCGAATTCAACCAATTAATATCAAAAAGAAATACAATTCAAGAACAAGGACTCCATTGTTTATTAGATTTCAAGGAATTCATGTTATAGATGGTTCATTGGCATTGTTTTCACAATGAATATAGTCATTAAGAAAGACAAAAAAGATAATTTTATGGTCATTGCATGAAAAATAGTCCTTTTAACAACAAAAGTAGAGTGATTAGAATAAGCTGGCAAGAAAGTCACATTATTTAGGAATGAAACCCCTTAAAATTAATGCCAAATGCAAACAAACATGAATGACTGCTGTGGCCAATGGAAGTAAACAGATATAGATATTTAATACTGTTTAGACTTGTTTGTTTTAATTAATATGCTAAATTGTTTAGTCACAAATGTTCATTCTATGATGCCTCTATCAAAAAGTCTATTTCCAACCAAGAAAGGAGCATTGATAACCAGAAATGATAGGAGGTACTCTTTATTTTGAAATTCAACCAATTAATATCAATAAGAAATGCAATTCAAGATCAAGGACTCCATTATTTATTAGATTTGAATGAAGTCATGTTATACATGGTTCATTTGTATTGTTTTCACAATGAATATAGTCATTAAGAAAGACAGAAAAGATAATTTTATGGTAATTGGATGAAAAATAATCCTTCTAACAACAAAAGTAGAGTGATTAGCATAAGCTGGTAAGAAAGTCACATTATTTAGGAATGAAACCCCGTAAAATTAATGCCAAATGCAAACAAACATGAATGACTGTTGTGGCCGAAGGAAGTAAACAGATTTAGAGTTTTAATACTGTTTAGACTTGTTTGCTTTAATTAATATGCTAAATTGTTTAGTCACAAATGTTAATTCTATGATCCCTCGATCAAAAAGTCTGTTTGCAACCAAAAAGGAGCCTTCATTACTAGAAATGATAGGAGGTACTCTTTATTTTCGAATTCAACCAATTAATATCAATAAGAAATGCAATTCAAGATCAAGAACTCCATTGTTTATTAGATTTGAATGAATTCATGTTATAGATGGTTCATTGGCATTTTTTTCACAATGAATATAGTCATTAAGAAAGACACAAATGATAATTTTATGGTCATTGCATGAAAAATATTCCTTCTAACAACAAAAGTAGAGTGATTAGCATAAGTTGGTAAGAAAGTCACATTATTTAGCAATGAAACCCCTTAAAATTAATGCCAAATGCAAACAAACATGAATGACTGTTGTGGCCAATGGAAGTAAACAGATTTAGATTTTTAATACTATTTAGACTTGTTTGTCGTAATTAATATGCTAAATTGTTTAGCCACAAATGTTAATTCTATGATCCCTCTATCCAAATGTCTGGTTGGAACCAAAAAAGGAGCTTTGATAACCAGAAATGATAGGAGGTACTCTTTATTTTGGAATTCAACCAATTAATATCAATAAGAAATGCAATTCTAGATCAGGGACTCCGTTATTTTGTAGATTTGAATGAAGTCATGTTATACATGGTTCATTTGCATTGTTTTCACAATGAATATAGTCATTAAGAAAGACAGAAAAGATAATTTTATGGTAATTGGATGAAAAATAATCCTTCTAACAACAAAAGTAGGCTGATTAGCCTAAGGCGATTAGAAAGTCACATTACTTATGAATTTAACCACTTAATGTTAATGCCAAATGCAAACCAGCATGAATGACTCCTTTGGCCGATAGAAGTAAATATAGATTTAGAGTTTTAAATACTGTTTAGACTTGTTTGTTTTAATTAATATTCTAAATTGTTTAGTCACAAATGTTAATTCTATGATCCCACGATCAAAAAGTCTGTTTGCATCCAAAAAGGCGCCTTCATTACTAGAAATGATAGGAGGTACATTTTATTTTCGAATTCAACCAATTAATATCAATAAGAAATACAATTCAAGATCAAGGACTCCATTGTTTATTAGATTTCAATGAATTCATGTTATAGATGGTTCATTGGCATTGTTTTCACAATGAATATAGTCATTAAGAAAGACACAAAGGATAATGTTATGGTCATTGCATGAAAAATAGTCCTTCTAACAACAAAAGTAGAGTGATTAGCATAAGCTGGTAAGAAAGTCACATTATTTAGGAATGAAACCCCTAAAAATTAATGCCAAATGCAAACAAACATGAATGACTGCTGTGGCTGAAGGAAGTAAACAGATTTAGCATTTTAATACTGTTTAGACTTGTTTGCTTTAATTAATATGCTAAATTGTTTAGCCACAAATGTTAATTCTATGATCCCTCTATCCAAATGTTTGGTTGGAACCAAAAAAAAAGAGCATTGATAACCAGAAATGATAGGAGGTACTCTTTATTTTGGAATTTAACCAATTAATATCAATACGAAATGCAATTCAAGATCAAGGACTCCGTTATTTATTAGATTTGAAAGACGTCATGTTGTACACGGTTCATTTGCATTGTTTTCACAATGAATATAGTCATTAAGAAAGACAGAAAAGATAATTTTATGGTAATTGAATGAAAAATAATCCTTCTAACAACAAAAGTAGGCTGACTAGCCTAAGGCGATTAGAGAGTCACATTACTTATGAATTAAACCACTTAATATTAATGCCAAATGCAAACCAACATGAATGACTCCTTCGGCCGATACAAGTAAATAGATTTAGAGTTTTAATACTGATTAGACTTGTTTGATTTAATTAATATGCTAAATTGATTAGCCACAAATGTTAATTCTATGATCCCTCTATCTAAAAGTCTGTTTGCAACCAAAAAGGAGCCTTCATTACTGGAAATGATAGGAGGTACTCTTTATTTTCGAATTCAACCAATTAATATCAAAAAGAAATACAATTCAAGAACAAGGACTCCATTGTTTATTAGATTTCAAGGAATTCATGTTATAGATGGTTCATTGGCATTGTTTTCACAATGAATATAGTCATTAAGAAAGACAAAAAAGATAATTTTATGGTCATTGCATGAAAAATAGTCCTTTTAACAACAAAAGTAGAGTGATTAGAATAAGCTGGCAAGAAAGTCACATTATTTAGGAATGAAACCCCTTAAAATTAATGCCAAATGCAAACAAACATGAATGACTGCTGTGGCCAATGGAAGTAAACAGATATAGATATTTAATACTGTTTAGACTTGTTTGTTTTAATTAATATGCTAAATTGTTTAGTCACAAATGTTCATTCTATGATGCCTCTATCAAAAAGTCTATTTCCAACCAAGAAAGGAGCATTGATAACCAGAAATGATAGGAGGTACTCTTTATTTTGAAATTCAACCAATTAATATCAATAAGAAATGCAATTCAAGATCAAGGACTCCATTATTTATTAGATTTGAATGAAGTCATGTTATACATGGTTCATTTGTATTGTTTTCACAATGAATATAGTCATTAAGAAAGACAGAAAAGATAATTTTATGGTAATTGGATGAAAAATAATCCTTCTAACAACAAAAGTAGAGTGATTAGCATAAGCTGGTAAGAAAGTCACATTATTTAGGAATGAAACCCCGTAAAATTAATGCCAAATGCAAACAAACATGAATGACTGTTGTGGCCGAAGGAAGTAAACAGATTTAGAGTTTTAATACTGTTTAGACTTGTTTGCTTTAATTAATATGCTAAATTGTTTAGTCACAAATGTTAATTCTATGATCCCTCGATCAAAAAGTCTGTTTGCAACCAAAAAGGAGCCTTCATTACTAGAAATGATAGGAGGTACTCTTTATTTTCGAATTCAACCAATTAATATCAATAAGAAATGCAATTCAAGATCAAGAACTCCATTGTTTATTAGATTTGAATGAATTCATGTTATAGATGGTTCATTGGCATTTTTTTTCACAATGAATATAGTCATTAAGAAAGACACAAATGATAATTTTATGGTCATTGCATGAAAAATATTCCTTCTAACAACAAAAGTAGAGTGATTAGCATAAGTTGGTAAGAAAGTCACATTATTTAGCAATGAAACCCCTTAAAATTAATGCCAAATGCAAACAAACATGAATGACTGTTGTGGCCAATGGAAGTAAACAGATTTAGATTTTTAATACTACTATTTAGACTTGTTTGTCGTAATTAATATGCTAAATTGTTTAGCCACAAATGTTAATTTCTATGATCCCTCTATCCAAATGTCTGGTTGGAACCAAAAAAGGAGCTTTGATAACCAGAAATGATAGGAGGTACTCTTTATTTTGGAATTCAACCAATTAATATCAATAAGAAATGCAATTCTAGATCAGGGACTCCGTTATTTTGTAGATTTGAATGAAGTCATGTTATACATGGTTCATTTGCATTGTTTTCACAATGAATATAGTCATTAAGAAAGACAGAAAAGATAATTTTATGGTAATTGGATGAAAAATAATCCTTCTAACAACAAAAGTAGGCTGATTAGCCTAAGGCGATTAGAAAGTCACATTACTTATGAATTTAACCACTTAATGTTAATGCCAAATGCAAACCAGCATGAATGACTCCTTTGGCCGATAGAAGTAAATAGATTTAGAGTTTTAATACTGTTTAGACTTGTTTGTTTTAATTAATATTCTAAATTGTTTAGTCACAAATGTTAATTCTATGATCCCACGATCAAAAAGTCTGTTTGCATCCAAAAAGGCGCCTTCATTACTAGAAATGATAGGAGGTACATTTTATTTTCGAATTCAACCAATTAATATCAATAAGAAATACAATTCAAGATCAAGGACTCCATTGTTTATTAGATTTCAATGAATTCATGTTATAGATGGTTCATTGGCATTGTTTTCACAATGAATATAGTCATTAAGAAAGACACAAAGGATAATGTTATGGTCATTGCATGAAAAATAGTCCTTCTAACAACAAAAGTAGAGTGATTAGCATAAGCTGGTAAGAAAGTCACATTATTTAGGAATGAAACCCCTAAAAATTAATGCCAAATGCAAACAAACATGAATGACTGCTGTGGCCGAAGGAAGTAAACAGATTTAGAGTTTTAATACTGTTTAGACTTGTTTGCTTTAATTAATATGCTAAATTGTTTACCACAAATGTTAATTCTACGATCCCTCTATCCAAATGTCTGGTTGGAACCAAAAAAGGAGCATTGATAACCAGAAATGATAGGAGGTACTCTTTATTTTGGAATTTAACCAATTAATATCAATACGAAATGCAATTCAAGATCAAGGACTCCGTTATTTATTAGATTTGAAAGAAGTCATGTTGTACATGGTTCATTTGCATTGTTTTCACAATGAATATAGTCATTAAGAAAGACAGAAAAGATAATTTTATGGTAATTGGATGAAAAATAATCCTTCTAACAACAAAAGTAGGCTGATTAGCCTAAGGCGATTAGAGAGTCACATTACTTATGAATTAAACCATTTAATATTAATGCCAAATGCAAACCAACATGAATGACCCCTTCGGCCGATACAAGTAAATAGATTTAGAGTTTTAATACTGATTAGACTTGTTTGTTTTGATTAATATGCAAAATTGTTTAGCCACAAATGTTAATTCTATGATCCCTCTATCTAAAAGTCTGTTTGCAACCAAAAAGGAGCCTTCATTACTGGAAATGATAGGAGGTACTCTTTATTTTCGAATTCAACCAATTAATATCAATAAGAAATGCAATTCAAGATCAAGAACTCCATTGTTTATTAGATTTCAATGAATTCATGTTATAGATGGTTCATTGGCATTGTTTTCACAATGAATATAGTCATTAAGAAAGACACAAAAGATAATTTTATAGTATTTGCATGAAAAATATTCCTTCTAACAACAAAAGTATAGTGATTAGCATAAGCTGGTAAGAAAGTCGCATTATTTAGGAATGAAACCGCTGAAAATTAATGCCAAATGCAAACATACATGAATGACTACTGTGGCCAAAGGAAGCAAACAGATTTAGAGTTTTGATACTGTTTAGACTTGTTTGCTTTAATTAATATGCTAAATTATTTAGCCACAAATGTTAATTCTATGATCCCTCTATAAAAAAGTGTGGTTGGAACCAAAAGAGGAGCCTTGATAACCAGAAATGATAGGAGGTACTCTTTATTTTGGAATTCAACCAATTCATATAAATAAGAAATGCAATTCAAGATCAAGGAGTCTACTGTTTATTAGAATTGAATGATGTCATGTTATACATGGTTCATTTGCATTGCTTTCACAATGAATATAGTCATTAAGAAACACAGAAAAGATAATTTTATGGTAATTGCATGAAAAATAATCCTTATAATAACAAAAATAGGCTAATTAGCCTAAGGCGATTAGAAAGTCACAGTAGTTATGAAATAAACCACTAAATATTAATGCCAAATGCAAACCAACATGAATGACTCCTTTGGCGAATAGAAGCAAAAAGATTTAGAGTTTTAATAATGTTTAGACTTGTTTGTTTTAATTAATATGCTAAATTGTTTAGTCACAAATGTTAATTCTATGATCCCTCTATCAAAAAGTCTGTTTGCAACCAAAAAGGAGCCTTGATAACTAGAAATAATAGGAGGTACTCTTTATTTTTGAATTCAACCAATTAATATCAATAAGAAATGCAATTCATGATCAAGAACTCCATTGTTTATTAGATTTGAATGAATTTATGTTATAGATGGTTCATTGGCATTGTTTTCACAATGAATATAGTCATTAAGAAAGACACAAAAGATACTCCTATGGTCATTGCATGAAAAATAGTCCTTCTAACTATAAAAGAAGTGTGATTAGCATAAACTGGTAAGAAAGTCACATTATTTAGGAATGAAACCCCTGAAAATTAATGCCAAATGCAAACAAACATGAATGACTGTTGTGGCCGAAGGAAGTAAACAGATTTAGATATTTAATACTATTTAGACTTTTTTGTTTTAATTAATATGCTAAATTGTTTAGTCACAAATGTTAATTCTATGATCCCTCGATCAAAAAGTCTGTTTGCAACCAAAAAGGAGCCTTCATTACTAGAAATGATAGGAGGTACTCTTTATTTTCGAATTCAACCAATTAATATCAATAAGAAATGCAATTCAAGATCAAGAACTCCATTGTTTATTAGATTTGAATGAATTCATGTTATAGATGGTTCATTGGCATTGTTTTCACAATGAATATAGTCATTAAGAAAGACACAAAAGATAATTGTATGGTATTTGCATGAAAAATATTCCTTCTAACAACAAAAGTATAGTGATTAGCATAAGCTGGTAAGAAAGTCGCATTATTTAGGAGTGAAAACCCTTAAAATTAATGCCAAATGAAAACAAACATGAATGACTGCTGTGGCCGAAGGAAGTAAACAGATTTAGATTTTTAATACTGTTTAGACTTGTTTGTTGTAATTAATATGCTAAATTGTTTAGCCACAAATGTTAATTCTATGATCCCTCTATCCAAATGTTTGTGTGGAACCAAAAAAGGAGCTTTGATAACCATAAATCATTGGAGGTACTCTTTATTTTGGAATTCAACCAATTAATATCAGTAAGAAATGCAATTCAAGATCAAGGACTCCGTTATTTATTGGATTTGAATGAAGTCATGTTATACATGGTTCATTTGCATTGTTTTCACAACGAATATAGTCATTAAGAATGACACAAAAGATACTCTTATGGTCATTGCATGAAAAATAGTCCTTCTAACTATAAAAGAAGAGTGATGAGCATAAACTGGTAAGAAAGTCACATTATTTAGGAAAGAAACCCCTTAAAATTAATGCCAAATGCAAACAAACATGAATGACTGTTGTGGCCGAAGGAAGTAAACAGATTTAGATATTTAACACTATTTAGAATTTTTTGTTTTAATTAATATGCTAAATTGTTTAGTCACAAATGTTAATTCTATGATCCCTATATCAAAAAGTCTGTTTGGAACCAAAAGAGGAGCATTGATAAATAGAAATGATCAGAAGTACTCTTTATTTTTGAATTCAACCAATTATATCAATAAGAAATACAATTCAAGATCAAGGACACCATTGTTTATTAGATTTCAAGGAATTCATGTTATAGATGGTTCATTGGCATTGTTTTCTCAATGAATATACTCATTAAGAAATACACAAAATATACTTTTATGGTCATTGCATGAAAAATAGTCCTTCTAACAACAAAAGTAGAGTGATTGGCATAAGCTGGTAAGAAAGTCACATTATTTAGGAATGAAACCCCTTAAAATTAATGCCAAATGCAAACAAACATGAATGACTGCTATGGCCGAAGGAAGTAAATAGATTTAGATATTCAATACTATTTAGACTTTTTTGTTTTAATTAATATGCTAAATTGCTTAGTCACAAATGTTAATTCTATGATCCCTGTATCAAAAAGTCTGTTTGGAACCAAAAGAGGAGCCTTGATAAATAGAAATGATAGGAAGTACTCTTTATTTTTGAATTTAACCAATTAATATCAATAAGAAATACAATTCAAGATCAAGGACTCCATTGTTTTTTAGATTTCAAGGAATTCATGTTATAAATGGTTCATTGGCATTGTTTTCTTAATGAATATAGTCATTAAGAAAGACACAAAAGATACTTTTATGGTCATTGCAAGAAAAATAGTCCTTCTAACAACAAAAGTAGAGTGATTGGCATAAGCTGGTAAGAAAGTCACATTATTTAGGAATGAAACCCCTTAAAATTAATGCCAAATGCAAACAAACCTGAATGCCTGCTGTGGCCAAAGGAAGTAAACAGTTTAGATTTTTAATACTGTTTAGACTTGTTTGTTGTAATTAATATGCTAAATTGTTTAGCCACGAATGTTAATTCTATGATCCCTCTATCCAAATGTCTGGTTGGAATCAAAAAAAGAGCATTGATAACCAGAAATGATAGGAGGTACTCTTTATTTTGGAATTCAACCAATTAATATCAATAAGAAATGCAATTCAAGATCAAGGAGTCCACTGTTTATTAGAATTGAATGAATTCATGTTATAGATGGTTCATTGGCATTGTTTTCACAATGAATATAGTCATTAAGAAAGACACAAAAGATACTTCTATGGTCATTGCATGAAAAAAATTCCTTCTAACTATAAAAGAAGAGTGATTAGCACAAGCTGGTAAGAAAGTCACATTATTTAGCAATGAAACCCCTGAAAATTAATGCCAAATGCAAACAAACATGAATGACTGTTGTGGCCGAAGGAAGTAAACAGATTTAGATATTTAATACTATTTAGACTTTTTTGTTTTAATTAATATGCTAAATTGTTTAGTCACAAATGTTAATTCTATGATCCCTGTATCAAAAAGTCTGTTTGGAACGAAAAGAGGAGCATTGATAAATAGAAATGATCAGAAGTACTCTTTATTTTCGAATTCAACCAATTATATCAATAAGAAATACAATTCAAGATCAAGGACTCCATTGTTTATTAGATTTCAAGGAATTCATGTTATAGATAGTTCATTGGCATTGTTTTCTCAATGAATATACTCATTAAGAAATACACAAAATATACTTTTATGGTCATTGCATGAAAAATAGAAATTCTAACTATAAAAGAAGAGTGATTAGCATAAGCTGGTAAGAAAGTCAAATTATTTAGGAATGAAACCCCTGAAAATTAATGCCAAATGCAAACAAACATGAATGACTGTTGTGGCCGAAGGAAGTAAACAGATTTAGATATTTAATACTATTTAGACTTTTTTTTTTTAATTAATATGCTAAATTGTTTAGTCACAAATGTTAATTCTATGATCCCTGTATCAAAAAGTCTGTTTGGAACCAAAAGAGGAGCCTTGATAAATAGAAATGATCGGAAGTACTCTTTATTTTCAAATTCAACCAATTATATCAATAAGAAATACAATTCAAGATCAAGGACTCCATTGTTTATTAGATTTCAAGGAATTCATGTTATAGATGGTTCATTGGCATTGTTTTCTCAATGAATATACTCATTAAGAAATACACAAAATATACTTTTATGGTCATTGCATGAAAAATAGTCCTTCTAACAACAAAAGTAGAGTGATTACATTAAGCTGGTAAGAAAGTCACATTATTTAGGAATGAAACCCCTTAAAATTAATGCCAAATGCAAACAAACATGAATGACTGCTGTGGCCGAAGGAAGTAAACAAATTTAGAGTTTTAATACTGTTTAGACTTGTTTGCTTAAATTAATATGCTAAATTGTTTAGCCACAAATGTTAATTCTATGATCCCTCTATCAAAAAGTCTGGTTGGAACCAAAAGAGGAGCCTTGATAAACAGAAATGATAGGAGGTACTCTTTATTTTGGAATTCAACCAATTAATATAAATAAGAAATGCAATTCAAAATCAAGGAGTCCATTGTTTATTAGAATTGAATGATGTCATGTTATACATGGTTCATTTGCATTGCTTTCACAATGAATATAGTCACTAAGAAAGACAGAAAAGATAATTTTATGGTAATTGCATGAAAAATAGTCCTTCTAATAACAAAAGTAGGCTAATGAGCCTAAGGCGATTAGAAAGTCACAGTACTTATGAATTAAACCACTAAATATTAATGCCAAATGCAAACCAACATGAATGACTCCTTTGGCCGATAGAAGTAAATAGATTTATAGATTTTTAATACTGTTTAGACTTGTTTGTTGTAATTAATATGCAAAATTGTTTAGCCACAAATGTTAATTCTATGATCCCTCTATCCAAATGTCTGGTTGGAACCAAAAAAGGAGCTTTGATAACCAGAAATGATAGGAGGTACTCTTTATTTTGGAATTCAACCAATTAATATAAATAAGAAATGCAATTCAAGATCAAGGAGTCCACTGTTTATTAGAATTGAATGAATTCATGTTATAGATGGTTCATTGGCATTGTTTTCACAATGAATATAGTCATTAAGAAAGACACAAAAGATACTTTTATGGTCATTGCATGAAAAATAGTCCTTCTAACTATAAAAGAAGAGTGATTAGCACAAGCTGGTAAGAAAGTCACATTATTTAGCAATGAAACCCCTTAAAATTAATGCCAAATGCAAACATACATGAATGACTGTTGTGGCCAATGGAAGTAAACAGATTTAGATTTTTAATACTGTTTAGACTTGTTTGTTGTAATTAATATGCTAAATTCTTTACACACAAATGTTAATTCTATGATCCCTCTATCCAAATGTCTGGTTGGAACAAAAAAAGGAGCTTTGATAACCAGAAATGATAGGAGGTACTCTTTATTTTGGAATTCAACCAATTAATATAAATAAGAAATGCAATTCAAGATCAAGGAGTCCACTGTTTATTAGAATTGAATGAATTCATGCTATAGATGGTTCATTGGCATTGTTTTCACAATGAATATAGTCATTAAGAAAGACACAAAAGATACTTTTATGGTCATTGCATGAAAAATAGTCCTTCTAACTATAAAAGAAGAGTGATTAGCACAAGCTGGTAAGAAAGTCACATTATTTAGGAATGAAACCCCTGAAAATTAATGCCAAATGCAAACAAACATGAATGACTGTTGCGGCCGAAGGAAAGGAAGTAAACAGATTTAGATATTTTAATACTATTTAGACTTTTTTGTTTTAATTAATATGCTAAATTGTTTAGTCACAAATGTTAATTGTATGATCCCTGTATCAAAAAGTCTGTTTGGAGCCAAAAGAGGAGCCTTGATAAATAGAAATGATAGGAAGTACTCTTTATTTTCGAATTCAACAAATTAATATCAATAAGAAATACAATTCAAGATCAAGGACTCCATTGTTTATTAGATTTCAAGGAATTTATGTTATAGATGGTTCATTGGCATTGTTTTCTCAATGAATATACTCATTAAGAAAGACACAAAGGATAATTTTATGGTCATTGCATGAAAAATAGTCCTTCTAACAACAAAAGTAGAGTGATTAGCATAAGCTGGTAAGAAAGTCACTTTATTTAGGAATGAAACCCCTTAAAATTAATGCCAAATGGAAACAAACATGAATGACTGCTGTGGCCGAAGGAGGTAAAGAGATTTAGAGTTTTAATACTGTTTAGACTTGTTTGCTTTAATTAATATGCTAAATTGTTTAGCCACAAATGTTAATTCTATGATCCCTCTATCAAAAAGTCTGGTTGGAACCAAAAGAGGAGACTTGATAACCAGAAAATGATAGGTGGTAATCTTTATTTTTGAAATCAACCAATTAATATAAATAAGAAATCCAATTCAAGATCAAGGAGTCCACTGTTTATTAGAATTGAATGATGTCATGCTATACATGATTCATTTGCATTGCTTTCACAATGAATATAGTCATTAAGAAAGACAGAAAAGATAATTTTATGGTAATTGCATGAAAAATAATGCTTCTAATAACAGAAGTAGGCTAATTAGCCTAAGGCGATTAGAAAGTCATAGTACTTATGAATTAAACCACTAAATATTAATGCCAAATGCAAACCAACATGAATGACTCCTTTGGCCGATAGAAGTAAATAGATTTAGAGTTTTAATAATGTTTAGACTTATTTGTTTTAATTAATATGCTAAATTGTTTAGTCACAAATGTTAATTCTATGATCCCTCGACCAAAAAGTCTGTTTGCAACCAAAAAGGAGCCTTCATTACTAGAAATGATAGGAGGTACTCTTTATTTTGGAATTCAACCAATTAATATAAATAAGAAATGCAATTCAAGATCAAGGAGTCCACTGTTTATTAGAATTGAATGAATTCATGTTATAGATGGTTCATTGGCATTGTTTTCACAATGAATATAGTCATTAAGAAAGACACAAAAGATACTTTTATGGTCATTGCATGAAAAATAGTCCTTCTAACTATAAAAGAAGAGTGATTAGCACAAGCTGGTAAGAAAGTCACATTATTTAGGAATGAAACCCCTGAAAAATAATGCCAAATGCAAACAAACATGAATGACTATTGTGGCCGAAGGAAGTAAACAGATTTAGATGTTTAATACTACTTAGACCTTTTTGTTTTAATTAATATGCTAAATTGTTTAGTCACAAATGTTAATTCTATAATCCTTGTATCAAAAAGTCTGTTTGGAACCAAAAGAGGAGCCTTGATAAATAGAAATGATAGGAAGTACTCTTTATTTTCGAATTCAACGAATTAATATCAATAAGAAATACAATTCAAGATCAGGGACTCCATTGTTTATTAGATTTCAAGGAATTCATGTTATAGATGGTTCATTGGCATTGTTTTCTCAATGAATATAGTCATTAAGAAAGACACAAAAGATACTTTTATGGTCATT
Source organism: Ceriops zippeliana (assembly GCA_037897445.1). Taxonomy (NCBI): domain Eukaryota; kingdom Viridiplantae; phylum Streptophyta; class Magnoliopsida; order Malpighiales; family Rhizophoraceae; genus Ceriops; species Ceriops zippeliana. Next base: position 4,975 of record JBAPLH010001779.1, on the reverse strand, counting down.
GCATGAAAAATAGTCCTTCTAACAACAAAAGTAGAGTGATTGGCATAAGCTGGTAAGAAAGTCACATTATTGAGGAATGAAACCCCTTAAAATTAATGCCAAATGCAAACAAACATGAATGACTGCTGTGGCCAAAGGAAGTAAATAGATTTAGATTTTTAATACTGTTTAGACTTATTTGTTGTAATTAATACGCTAAATTGTTTAGCCACAAATGTTAATTCTATGATCCTTCTATCCAAATGTCTGGTTGGAACCAAAAAAGGAGAATTGATAACCAGAAATGATAGGAGGTACTCTTTATTTTGCAATTCAACCAATTAATACCAATAAGAAATGCAAATCAAGATCAAGGAGTCCGTTATTTATTAGATTTGAATGAAGTCATGTTATACATGGTTCATTTGCATTGTTTTCACAATGAATATAGTCATTAAGAAAGACAGAAAAGATAATTTTATAGTAATTGGAAGAAAAATAATCCTTCTAACAACAAAAGTAGGCTGATTAGCCTAAGGCGATTAGAAAGTCACATTACTTATGAAGTAAACCACTTAATATTAATGCCAAATGCAAACCAGCATGAATGACTCCTTTGGCTGATACAAGTAAATGGATTTAGAGTTTTGATACTATTTAGATTTGTTTGTTTTAATTAATATGCTAAATTGTTTAGTCACAAATGTTAATTCTATGATCCCTCTATCAAAAAGTCTATTTGCAACCAAAAAACGAGCATTGATAACCAGAAATGATAGGAGGGTACTCTTTATTTAGGAATTCAACCAATCAATATCAATAAGAAATGCAATTCAAGATCAAGGACTCCGTTATTTATTAGATTTGAATGAAGTCATGTTATACATGGTTCATTTGCATTGTTTTCACAATGAATATAGTCATTAAGAAAGACAAAAAAGATAATTTTATGGTAATTGGAAGAAAAATAATCCTTCTAACAACAAAAGTAGGCTGATTAGCCTAAGGCGATTAGAAAGTCACATTACTTATGAATTAAACCACTTAATATTAATGCCAAATGCAAACCAGAATGAATGACTCCTTTGGCCGATAAAAGTAAATAGATTTAGAGTTTTGATACTATTTAGACTTGTTTGTTTTAATTAATATGCTAAATTGTTTAGTCACAAATGTTAATTTTATGATCCCTCTATCAAAAAGTCTATTTGCAACCAAAAAAGGAGCATTGATAACCAGAAATGATAGGAGGTACCCTTTATTTTGGAATTCAACCAATTAATATCAATAAGAATTGCAATTCAAGATCAAGGACTCCGTTATTTATTAGTCTTGAATGAAGTTATGTTATACATGGTTCATTTGCATTGCTTTCACAATGAATATACACATTAAGAAAGACAGAAAAGATAATTTTATGGTAATTGCATAAAAAATAATCCTTCTAATAACAAAAGTAGGCTAATTAGCCTAAGGCGATTAGAAAGTCACAGTACTTATGAATTAAACCACTAAATATTAACGCCAAATGCAAACCAACATGAATGACTCCTTTGGCTGATAGAAGTAAATAGATTTAGAGTTTTTATAATGTTTACACTTGTTTGTTTTAATTAATATGCTAAATTGTTTAGTCACAAATGTTAATTCTATCATCATCCTCGATCAAAAAGTCTGTTTGCAACCAAAAAAGGAGCCTTCATTACTAGAAATGATAGGAGGTACTCTTTATTTTCGAATTCAACCAATTAATATCAATAAGAAATGCAATTCAAGATCAAGAACTTCATTGTTTATTAGATTTGAATGAATTCATGTTATAGATGGTTCATTGGCATTGTTTTCACAATGAATATAGTAATTAAGAAAGACACAAAAGATAATTTTATGGTCTTTGCATGAAAAATATTCCTTCTAACAGCAAAAGTAGAGTGATTAGCATAAGCTGGTAAGAAAGTCACATTATTTAGGAATGAAACCCCTTAAAAATTAATGCCAAATGCAAACAAACATGAATTGAATTACTGCTGTGGCCAATGGAAGTAAACAGATTTAGATATTTAATATTGTTTAGACTTGTTTGTTTTAATTAATATGCTAAATTGTTTTTAGTCACAAATGTTAATTCTATGATCCCTGTATCAAAAAGTCTGTTTGGAACAAAAAGAGGAGCCTTGTTAAATAGAAATGATAGGAGGTACTCTTTATTTTCGAATTCAACCAATTAATATCAATAAGAAATACAATTCAAGATCAAGGACTCCATTGTTTATTAGATTTCAATGAATTCATATTATAGATGGTTCATTGGCATTGTTTTCACAATGAATATAGTCATTAAGAAAGACACAAAGGATAATTTTATGGTCATTGCATGAAAAATATTCCTTCTAACAACAAAAGTAGAGTGATTAGCATAAGCTGGTAAGAAAGTCACATTATTTAGCAATGAAACCCCTTAAAATTAATATCAAATGCAAACAAACATGAATGACTACTGTGGCCAATGGAAGTAAACAGATTTAGATTTTTAATACTGTTTAGACTTGTTTGTTGCAATTAATATGCTAAATTGTTTAGCCACAAATGTTAATTCTATGATCCCTCTATCCAAATGTCTGGTTGGAACCAAAAAAGGAGCTTTGATAACCAGAAATGATAGGAGGCACTCTTTATTTTGGAATTCAACCAATTAATATCAATAAGAAATGCAATTCAAGATCAAGGACTCCGTTATTTATTAGGTTTGAATGAAGTCATGTTATACATGGTTCATTTGCATTGTTTTCATAATGAATATAGTCATTAAGAAAGACAGAAAAGATAATTTTATGGTAATTGGATGAAAAATAATCCTTCTAACAACAAAAGTAGAGTGATTAGCATAAGCTGGTAAGAAAGTCACGTTATTTAAGAATTAAACCCCGTAAAATTAATGCCAAATGCAAACAAACATGAATGACTGCTGTGGCCAAAGGAAGTAAACAAATTTAGAGTTTTAATACTGTTTAGACTTGTTTGCTTTAATTAATATGCTAAATTGTTTAGCCACAAATGTTAATTCTATGATCCCTCTATCAAAAAGTCTATTTGCAACCAAAAGAAGGAGCATTGATGACCCGAAATGATAGGAGGTACTCTTTATTTTGGAATTCAACCAATTAATATTAATAAGAAATGCAATTCAAGATCAAGGACTCCGTTATTTATTAGTTTTGAATGAAGTTATGTTATACATGGTTCATTTGCATTGCTCTCACAATGAATATACAAATTAAGAAAGACAGAAAAGATAATTTTATGGTAATTGCATGAAAAATAATCCTTCTAATAACAAAAGTAGGCTAATTAGCCTAAGGCGATTAGAAAGTCACAGTACTTATGAATTAAACCACTAAATATTAATGCCAAATGCAAACCAACATGAATGACTCCGTTGGCTGATAGAAGTAAATAGATTTAGAGTTTTTATATTGTTTAGTCTTGTTTGATTTAATTAATATGCTAAATTGTTTAGTCACAAATGTTAATTCTATCATCCCTCGATCAAAAAGTCTGTTTGCAACCAAAAAGGAGCCTTCATTACTAGAAATGATAGGAGGTACTCTTTATTTTCGAATTCAACCAATTAATATCAATAAGAAATGCAATTCAAGATCAAGAACTTCATTGTTTATTAGATTTGAATCATTTCATGTTATAGATGGTTCATTGGCATTGTTTTCACAATGAATATAGTAATTAAGAAAGACACAAAAGATAATTTTATGGTCTTTGCATGAAAAATATTCCTTCTAACAGCAAAAGTAGAGTGATTAGCATAAGCTGGTAAGAAAGTCACATTATTTAGGAATGAAACCCCTTAAAATTAATGCCAAAATGCAAAACAAACATGAATTACTGCTGTGGCCAATGGAAGTAAACAGATTTAGATATTTAATATTGTTTAGACTTGTTTGTTTTAATTAATATGCTAAATTGTTTAGTCACAAATGTTAATTCTATGATCCCTGTATCAAAAAGTCTGTTTGGAACAAAAAGAGGAGCCTTGTTAAATAGAAATGATAGGAGGTACTCTTTATTTTCGAATTCAACGAATTAATATCAATAAGAAATACAATTCAAGATCAAGGACTCCATTGTTTATTAGATTTCAATGAATTCATATTATAGATGGTTCATTGGCATTGTTTTCACAATGAATATAGTCATTAAGAAAGACACAAAGGATAATTTTATGGTCATTGCATGAAAAATATTCCTTCTAACAACAAAAGTAGAGTGATTAGCATAAGCTGGTAAGAAAAGTCACATTATTTAGCAATGAAACCCCTTAAAATTAATACCAAATGCAAACAAACATGAATGACTACTGTGGCCAATGGAAGTAAATAGATTTAGATTTTTAATACTGTTTAGACTTGTTTGTTGCAATTAATATGCTAAATTGTTTAGACACACAAATGTTAATTCTATGATCCCCCTATCCAAATGTCTGGTTGGAACCAAAAAAAGGAGCTTTGATAACCAGAAATGATAGGAGGCACTCTTTTATTTTGGAATTCAACCAATTAATATCAATATAAGAAATGCAATTCAAGATCAAGGACTCCGTTATTTATTAGGTTTGAATGAAGTCATGTTATATACATGGTTCATTTGCATTGTTTTCATAATGAATATAGTCATTAAGAAAGACAGAAAAGATAATTTTTACGGTAATTGGATGAAAAAATAATCCTTCTAACAACAAAAGTAGAGTGATTAGCATAAGCTGGTAAGAAAGTCACGTTATTTAAGAATTAAACCCCGTAAAATTAATGCCAAATGCAAACAAACATGAATGACTGCTGTGGCCAAAGGAAGTAAACAAATTTAGAGTTTTTAATACTGTTTAGACTTGTTTGCTTTAATTAATATGCTAAATTGTTTAGCCACAAAATGTTTAATTCTATGATCCCTCTATCAAAAAGTCTATTTGCAACCAAAAAAAGGA